>JAMQGT020005494.1:0-184513 GCA_024447675.2 Pterophyllum scalare
TGTGTGACCCTTGCTGGGTTCGGTTCAGAGTATTGCTACAGATTTTCTGAAGGTCTTTCAGCATTTCTCTTTGGACACTGGTGGCTTTTTGACTCATTTTCAGTCTATTCTTTATGCCTGGGCATTTTCAGAGGACTTTTTTGTTTTTGTTTTTGTTAAGCCACTCAACACTGACCTATGAATCATTCAAGCATAAAAAATGTACCTAACTCAAGAGGTGAATCAGTGTTGTGTCTACACATAACAGACAACTTGGCAAAGAACCAATTTGAAATTGTATCTTTCAGCACTTTGTTATTAACGGGGTTATGGGTTAGGTCACAAAAACACATCATTTGTTCCTTTTTTGTTGTTGTTGAATCTATGAGAAATGCCTGTCAAATTGTGTTTGACAGGCATAAAATAGTATCTTTGCTGAAAACTTGTCATATCTAAGCATGGTGTGCAGAGTGTCTTTAAGAAATCTGATAAAATTGGACAAGTGGAGGACTGAAAAACTATCTGTAGCAGATGAACGGTATCTGAAGGTCATGGCCTTGAGAAATAGCAAAAACACAGCAAAGACCTGACACAGGACCTGAGAGATGCATTTGGCTCTTCAGTTTGATCTACTGTTCACTGAAGCCTCATCAGAAATGGTGTCAATGGAAGGGCGGCTGTCAAGAAGCAATTCTTAAGGAAGGGAAACTGGGAGAAAAGGCTGAGGTATGCCACATTACACAAGAACAGGTCTGAAAATCAGTGTCAACAGGTCTGATGGAGTGATGAATTAAATTTGAAATCTTTGGTTCAAATTGTTTTCAATATATATGCCAGTCAGGAGATGGGCATAACAGTGAGTGTCTACAGTCATCTGTAAAGCATGGTGGCGGCTCTGTCATGCAATACCATCAGGAAATTTCAATTTAATTCAATTCAATTTTATTTATATAGCACCAAATCACAACAAACAGTCACCTCAAGGTGCTTTGTATTGTGGGTAAAGACCCTACAATAATACAGAGAAAACCCAACAGTCAAAACGACCCCCTATGAGCAAGCATTTGGTGACAGTGGGAAGGAAAAACTCCCTTTTAACAGGAAGAAACCTCTGGCAGAACCAGGCTCAGGGAGGGGCAGTCCTCTGCTGTGACCGGTTGGGGCTGAGGGGTGAGAGACTGGACAAGAGACATACTGTGGAAGAGAGCCAGAGATGAATAATAATCAATGATTAAATACAGAGTGAAATATAAACAAAGTAAATAAGGTGAATCAAAAGAAACAGTGCATTATGGGAACCCCCCAGCAGCCTAGGCCTATAGCATCATAACTAAGGGATGGTTCAGGGTCACCTGATCCAGCCCTAACTATAAAACTATAAGCTTGATCATAAAGGAAAGTTTTAAGCCTAGATTGTCTGATTGGCAGTGACTTCCTTTTTAGTGATCCCAAATATACTGCCAATGTAGTAAAAACATACCTGGATAGAAAAATGCCTAATGTAATACTATCAGTCATGGATCAGCATCCCAAGAGCCCGGACCTCAACATTACTGAAGCAGGCAGTCAGTAATGATTCCATTTCACTCATGCTATTCGTAAGTAATTTATATATACTTTTGAAATTTAAAAATCTGCAGATTACTAAACATCATCAGTAATGTAACAGCTTTAATTTCTACATGAACAAGCTGAAGATACAAATATTTTTTTCTGGTTCTGACAAATATTTAAACTGGACAATAAAGCAGAGAAGGCCTCTACAGGCTGTCCGTTTTGTGCAGTTTGGCACTGAGCATTTTGATATTTGGCAGCACTGGCACTGCTGGAAAACAAACTTTACACTATGAAGCAATGTTGGATCCCGTTTCTGATTTCAGAAGAAGAAGATTCTTAATTTTTTTTTCCAGCTCTAAAAGGACTTAATTTCTGACAACATGGCCCACCACTTAATGTGTAAAAAAAAAAAAAATGGGCAAAGTGCTAAACAGATAGCTTCAAAATGGGGCACAAACCGTAATCTCCAGGCTGACAAACTTGTGACTTACTCCAATACTTCTGCTAATTTGGACTTCATCACGCTGCATCTAATGTTGCTGTGGCTTGCGCATATCACTTTGCCCATATACAGAGCGACAGGATTTTATGCCTTCGAATATACAGTACTGTGCCTGTGCTCTGAATGCTCAGGCTGCTCTGCTGCCATGCTGCTCAGACTGTACAGATGCAGTATGAGCATTAACAGTTGATGCCATTTGTATGTACAATTAAGAGTTTTCATGGTTATAATTCATCAAAGTGTTCCCACACAGCAGAGTCAGCTGGCTAGAATTAAAAGCATAGCTGTATTTTTTTATGTCAAATTGAACCAGCTTTAATCCCTGTAAATGAAAGGGATTATTCTTGCGACTAACTTAATTATACAATTTACATTCCCACAAGTGAAATAAAAAGCAGCCACAACACTGACATCATATGTGCCTGACTTTGCAGTGGATACACTTAGTGAGTTGAAATATTGCCAAATGTTGCATTATTTAACTTGTAAAGTAAAATAAAATAAAGAAGTCGCATATTAAATTTGGATTTAAAACAAATATTTTACCTCTCAGTAATTATAATATGATAAATGTATTGTCATGACAATCATGAGTGCGTGCTTTATTTCCATTATATCCAAAAAAAAATCATGAACTGTTGTTGTCTGAAGTGGATTAAGCAGGTGTGATTTGAGTTTGATAGATAAATAGCTTTAAGATTTAATAAAGATGCTTTGGTGAATTATATGAATTATTAATATGTTTCAAGCTCTTAGGTTTTATCTCAGCCCACTTACTACCTTCACAACACTTACTAGCGTCAAAACAAATAAATAATATAAATAAGTAATTGGGCATCATCAAGTCTCTGAAGCCTCGCAGTGTTTTATGCAATGACCCTTTTATGTTTTCACAGCATCATGTTTCTGCTGTACAGTAAAAACTATCTATGAAACTGCAATCATGAAACATCCACCCCACAGAGTCTCTTACAGCCATGTTTTTGGGTCCTTCAATGAGTGAAGCCAAATTAGAGTGGGAGAGATGGGTGACCTCGAGGCCCTCTCACTGGCAAAGCAGAGCATCCGTGCCTGGCAGGAATCTCCACTTCTCCACTTAGTGCTTACCGAAAGCTGACCTCCGGCTCTCGGACTGTAGTTGCCGCAGGGCCGCAGCTGATGGGATCTTCATAGCTGTGGATCTGGGAGTGCTGCCAGTGGGAAGGTTCCATTTGTTAAAGATTATTCGGGGAAGAGGAGAAGGCAGCATAGAAGTGTGATTTTCAAGTTTTATGTTCCTTGAGATGTTAGTTGCTATTTGTACAGTATATAACCTCTGAAGGTCATTGAGCCATGATGTGCCATATGATTTGTGATACGCTGCTGAACATCTGCCACTGCAACACAAAACTCTACTTATTTTTTTTCCAGTCACATGTTAAGACTTTCTTCTCAATGTAAAATTATTGGCTTTGGTGTTCTGTAAATTAAAGAAATAATAAAGTGTATAGTGATTCCCATGGAGCCGTGCAATCCATATGACAAAAAGTGCAACTGGGATGGCAGGGTTGCAACTATACATGGGAATTTGTAAACAGACACAAAGTGTTAGGTAGTTTGTTTGTTTTTTAAATCTGTGGAGGAATTTCTGATTCAAATCTATGAGGTTCTGGTTGGACTCTGAATATAAGTAGTTAATGTGAATTTCTGTATGTAGCAGATGGCAACTATGCAACTTTCACTGTTTTATCTTAGTTAATTTATCCCAGATTGCATGAATTTGCCAACTTGACTCCATTCATTCCCAGACTGGTAGCAGACTGATAGCAGACTGACTGTCTTAATGCTGTGTTATCACCATCTTGACACACCAGTCTCTTTGAAAACTGCAGATGACTGAAAGTGGCTGGGAACCTAATATCCATCTTCAGAGCAACCATTTCACAAGCAACACGGTTGTGATAATATTGGTCCTGCTGTGGTCTGCAACCACTGTTTTCCTTGGTGTGACAGTAGCATACACATACATCTTTTAAAAAGTCCCCACTTTTCTCAGAGTACAGCAAAATCATGCTCCAGCTAGCTAGTTGATGAGCATTGAGAAATATTTGAGTCAGTCAAAGTTAAGAACATGATAACTTGAAAAATTGTCTTCTCAGTAAAGGGTACCCAGTCCCAAAATCCCCTCGTCTGTTCAACAGCTACTTTACAGACAGCAGTGACCCAGTTCAAATAAAGGATCTTACATAAAAACAAAACTCCTGTCATTGGCTGCAAAGACCATTGTATTGTGTTGCACATTATATAAGATTATTCATTTTTTTACGATACCCTTCTCTGTGTTGCATCAGTACAATTGGTGAACTGGATATGTATTAGTTTTATAGTTTTTAGTCATAGAAGCAGTGATAAATGGAGCCACGAACACTACCAAATAAAAGAAAAGTGAGTGAGTGCCCGGGCAGTGGTTCTAAGAGGGAATTGAAAGGAATACATTTTTATGTCTTGACATACTCTTTTCCTGTCTTTCTTTGGCTCCCTGATAGCCTTCTTTGGGGTTTTTTTCTCCTGTTTCAAATGTAAATGAGACGTGTTATAGCAACAGCCACCCAACTGTTCTTGGTGGCTTTTATACCAATTTCTAGAGAAAGGAGGTGGTGGAATTATTTTCACTGACTAAAACATTCTGCCTTTCTACATCTGCCGGTAGCTTTGTACTAAAATGTCCTTTCAGTGAAACCGACAAAGGGAATATATAAAAGAAAAAATACTGGATGTCACTGATTTCTACAGATGTTAGGTGTCACTTTTACATTACTCCTTTACATTAGTTATTTATAAAACCTTTTACCATATTGTTTAGAATGTTGAGCATGAACCGAACACTTTGGTGTTAGTATTTTACCTGAGGTAGGAAAATAAAAGAATACATTAATAAAGTAAAGTTGGATTTTATATAAATATAAAATCTAACTAAATTCTCTTTCAAACATTGTGGTACATATTTGTTTCTCATGGTGCCATCTACACACTTTTTCTCTCTCTCTCGCCAAAACTTTTTTATGGTGTCTTTGTAGTGTTTTCTTGGCAGTTCCTGGTGGGACTTCATCAAAAGCTTCAAAAATGAAACACTTCAGCTTCATATATGCACTTGTGAAAAGAAAAGAAAAGAAAAAAGGAGCCAATCCACAGATGAGTTATAATCTTATCACCCTCAGCTTGCATACTTTACAATTTTCTCCCTCTCATGCGCACTCTTTATATTTTCCCCTTCTTCTCTGCAGACAGGTTACATAAGGTACTATGGGTTTTATTCCCAGCCCTTCCCACTCTGCTTATAGACCTTCTGTCTTATCTAAGAATCTTTAATCATATTTTCCCAAAGTTGTCTTGTACATTCCTGACAGATTTGCACACGTGTAGAGGCAGGTGATATTTGGTGGGAAAAGGATCAGTGGCCTAGTTTTTATGCCAATACCGAATTTCCGTTTTACCTTTGGCAACAGCACAAGGAAATCTCAAGCCCAGACACTGACTAAAGCTTAGCACCTTAAATCACAAAAGTCTCTTCCTGTGTTGCAAGTTTTGCATCAAAGAAAATGCTGAGATAGAGACAGTGTGTCTTCTCCTTGCTTGCCCCCGTCCCCCTGTGGGCTTTTGTTATGAAGAGCGTGTTGGGAAGAGCATGTTTCTCAGGTGTATTGTGTGTATGCCGTGTTAACTCACAATAAAAACCTCAGCTGCTCAGACAGAAAATGTCAAGTGTAACCTTATTTAAAAATGCAAAAATTAAACACTAGTGAATCATGAATTTGGAGTCTTCTGACTCCTTGAGAATGATCTGATGGTATGAAAAGGTCACTTGTTTAAACACAAAACATTAAAGATCAGTCACTGTGAACGTTATAGCCTCAATTTATTATGCATTTTATTGTCGTAGATACTCTCATGTCTTTTTGTGTTTCGCACTGTTCCAAAAGTAGGATAGCTTTTGGGTCTGTCCATCCTATCCCAAAAACTGACACCACAGGTTCCTTTGAGCAAGTTGTCAACCTATAGTAAGCAATCTCAGGATAACATGTATAACCTTATAAGGTCTATTTAACCCTAATCAAACCATTTAGTTTTGGTTCTGAACTGTTACAACAGCAAGCAGTGCGTGACCGATGGACTTCATCTCGGGCACCCTTCAAAGGGTCAATTCAAACAATAGTAAGGACCAATAAATCAGTCAGCTGACATCCCTAAGTACAGAGCATACAGGAAGCGACTGACACATCATTTTGTCTCTGGTAGTTGATCACTAGTGATCATTCCAGGCTTCCAGTTGCCTAGCTAACCCTCTAATGCGTTTACCGCCAAATGATATGCCAATCAGTGGCATCCCGTGCTCTCATTGGCAGTCGCTTCAATAACTTCAATAACTCGATTCAATAACCGCCCAGTTCACGTTGTCAGCAGAAATTTCACTCGTCATCGGTTGATGTCATTGAATTTCTGTGGTCTCTGGTTGCTGTATTGCTAGTCACTTCATGTGTGGATGACCCTTTAGGACCCTCTCAGAGGTTTACCTGATTTAAGCAGCCCGTGAAGGGTCACCACCCAGTGTGAAAAATGATTCCTCTAAGAGTTGCCAAACATTTTTGCACTGAGCCCCAAAAGTAACCTCATGGTGACACTTGTGGAAAAAGCAAGGGTGTCATCAACATCTCTAGGATTCTGCCTTTGGAGAACATAAGTGGCTTTGCCAAAGATACTTGACAGTCCACTTAGTAATTGTCCTGATAGCTCACAAAAAATGTCAACATTGTGGTGGAGAACCAAGGGATAGCCAGTGATTTCTTGGCTTCATCCCCTGAGTGTACAAAATCAACAACTCTTCCAGCTGACACCTAGTTGTTGGAAAACAATATTTGTTCCATTCAGAAGGTAATAGCTTGCTTTCATTGAATGTGAATTGTAGGCTAAATGTGACAAAAAAAATAGTGGCACATATAATCGTAGCCTGTAGAGAGATAGTTGAGAATATTTTTATATACTATGTAAATATAACTGATGTAATTTTCAAATCTTTTTTGACACCAACTAAATATGTGGCAATCTGAGCTCATTTGCTTTAGAAATATTGAATAGTTAATCTGAAGCTTCTAGGCTTGGTACCAGGGAGCCATTTGTCAAGTGCCAGACTGAAGTGGCACTCCACTGGAAAAACAAACCTCAATATAGAAGTTGTACTAATGTCAGAAATGTTCTTGGAGCCAGTTGGTGCCATTTTGGGGTTAACAGGCAGGTCAGATGAAGGTGGGAACTCAGCCAAATATAAAATGTCAAAAATAAAAAGGTGAAAATATACTCTGAATAAGCTGAATTTGTTTCCAGTGTTGGGTTACATGGAGCTGCTGTGTGTGTGTTTGTCAGAATCCTGAGAGGTCTGGAACAGGACTCAAACTGTCCACCTTACTGTTGAAAAGTACTGCACAGTAATATTTGTCCTTCTGTACTCAGCTGTAGGTATTTAACAGTATGGAAATGTGTCTTTTAAATTTGTGATTTGTGTTGGTTAAAGATGCAACAGTCACCAGATAATAAAGATTAAAACCTGTAGCAGCATGTCAGCTGTCCTTGTCCATTCCCATAATTTTCCAAGGTTTAAAAAGTAAAAATAACTTTCATTTCATGGTCAGTTTAATTTTTTGGAAAAGCTTTATTTCTCATGATGAGAAAATACGCAACTTGTGGGCGATAATAGGGGAACTGAGTGACCAGATTGGTAGAGACTCAAAAGCTGCGTTATATATTTGCATATCCCAATCAAATATTACATGTCCATGGACAATAGTGATATGCTTCTTACTGCAACAAATGGCCAAAAATATGCACTAAATGGAGTTTCCCATGTTAAATTCATGTAGCCTGCAAATCCAGAATCTGGATCAGATCCAGATGGTGTTATGTTTGGCACCATTTCTTGGCCCTCAACAACTGTGTACCAAATATCTGATTTTGGTTTGGAGGGAGATTTTGTTTATTTATTTATCTATATATTTATTTATTTATTTATTTTTGATGATTTTTTGTGAAGTCTAGGGTATGATTGGCTATTTATGACTACTTTTGATTTTACCTTTATAGTTCACCTTAAAAACTGTTTGCCTTCCCTTGTTTGGTATCATTCTTTTCAGCACAGCCTCACGTGTGACTGTACACTTATTTTTTTCATACTGTATTAATACATTAATTTTATTTTTTTTTACTGTGAAAACCACAAACATGTTTAACAAACTATTTTTATAACTTAAAATACAAATATAAGTTAATTAATTTAGCAAAGCAGGCAGTGCCTCAGGTGTTTTTACAGAACAATAAGATGCCACACACATTATTTGTGCTGCTCCAAAAAACAAAAAAACAAACAGTTCCTGTCCACCAGAGACAGAGAGGCCCATCAAACGCCTGACACTTCCAGGTGTGTCCCTCCTCCTGTTGTACACCTGGAGACAGTGTTTACATTTGACTCTACCTTTGATGGCTTTTTAGCTAGCTTTGTACGTAGTTTGAAGTCCACACTTTTGACAAAAGTTGAAGCGGAGACTCGCCGAGGCTGTGTCCCGCTGCTACGTCACCTTAAATCATTTGGATGTACTGGCTCATCCCTTGCTGACCTCTGTGAACATTTTACTGATGACTTTAGGGGTTCAGTCACTAGTTTCAGGTCATATTGAATAAAACATTAAGATCATTTTGTATATTATGGTCCTTATTAGAGATAGAAACGTTATGCTCATTGACTAATGACATGTTAGTCACAACTACATTCATCAGGGAATGCTTTCTTTTTTCAGTTTACAGCAGATGAGCTTGTCCGTTATTATGTCGTAGACAACTGGAAGGCCCGATATCTCTAATAGTGTCATGCCTTAGCTTAAGTATCTCAGTAAGTTTTACCTTTAGAGGCTCCCAAAGACTTTTGTCATCAGACAAACTGCAGTTCTCCTTAGATAAGCCTCGTGAGGATGAGTTTTGAGAATGAACTGATTGATTCTCAGATGATTATAATGGCCTACTGTGCAGTCTTTTTTTGGTACTCATATCTCTACACTTCTGTGAACTTATCGCTAAATAGTTTCTGTACCAATCCCCTGACCTATAGACAGTTAATATATATCCATTTCATTTTCATTAACATGCAGTTAGCAATACACATCTTATGTAGCTCATAATACTTAATGTAAAACATCTGTTTGGAGAAAACTTCTCACTACATCTTCTAAACTACTTTTTTCTCCTCTTGCTGCCTCAGAAATTATTCATTTTTATCAATAGCTAAATGGCCTTTTTTTTATATATATCTCCCAAGCTTAACTTTTTGCATCACTGCAGCTCAACACAATGGTGCATTTAATCTTGTGACAGCCTGGGAGAGCCAGCTATTATGCAGTAGTGCAGTTAATGTTGACAGAGGGCGAGCACTTTTGTTAGTTTGTGAGACTGGCTCCTCTGAAAGTCAGCTGATTAGCTCGTTTCCTTTTCATTTAAAAAGCATTCTTGATTTGCAACTTATTTTATTCTTTTAAAGTTCAGCGATGCTACAAATTCACCAGCAATAACTGCGCAGGTCTGCTTGACTTTTAGCAACACTTTAAAAACTTCTCTGTGCACATGTATTTGTTGCTCAATGTGCAAGATGAATTGTTTAATATGGGCTGTGTGGTATTCTAGTTTTAACTTTCTGACTGCCTGTCTTTTTGTGCCAGCTTTTAAAAAAAATGAATCCACTCGGCAGTCAGCGCTGGGTATCTGTGTCTGATGAGTGAAAATATTAAGCACGAATCTTAAGCCTCCACCTTGCCTGAGTTAATTAGCTGACTCATTTGTGGGCCTGGAAGAGCACAGACAGAGATATTAGTAATGCTCACAAATGACGTAAGTGTCTGGAGAATTACACTTTATTGTCAGGCTCTGTGCTCCAGCACATTAAACTGTTGAAGCAGCTTTCACCGCTGCTGCCTTCTGACCTGGGAAGCAGATGCATCTGAGAGTTCACGTTTCATTTGTTCTGGCCAAATCCATCCGTGGCCCTTCTCCCATTCAAACAGTACCTGGCCAATCAGAGCTGTTTATCCAACACGCTGTTTTTTTTTTTAAAGTGATGTCAGACATGTCTGAACACTGTCGTGTGTTTAAATTTTTATGCTCAGCACTGTGTTGCTCTGTTACTTTGTCCATTTGCATCCAAAAGGATTTTGGTGTGTGCCCATCTATAACTCTCCGTGGAAAACAAAAACAAACTGACGGAGGCTAAATTGACAGACTAAATTGCTTTCAGCATTTGTCTGGCCTCCTGCTTTTTTTTTTTTTTTTTTTTTTGGAGTCTCTCAGCCTATAGTCTGGTCTCCATCAGGCAGAATGCAGCTCAATCAGATGACTCACTCAGAAACCCAGAAGAGCAGCACCGCCATGTTTGACAGATGAGTTGCTGCCTTGGGTCATGAACTGCTCCTTTTTTTCCCCCCTCCACCCTCTCCTCTTTCCATCACTTTTATTCAGGTTGATTTGTGTTACATCAGTCCATAAAACCTTGCTTCACATTTTCACCTGTTACCCTTGTATGTTTTTGCAAACTTCAACCTGCTGTTTCTTAAGGGATTTGCACATTGTGATGAATCCTCTGCAGATGTGCCCTGTAGTCATGAAAGGGATTTTTTTTGTTGTTTTTTTTTAACCATGCAAATTATTTTCTGGTCATCCACAAGACTTTCGGATATCAGTCCAGCGCCACCTTCTAGTTTCTCTGTGTGTCAGCTTTTTGAGAACGCTTGATTATAGTGAACCTCTGATAGCTGTGATTTATTTTTTGCATCGCTAAGCCTCATTATTGTCTATCTCTTGCATGCATTTACAGTACTCCTTACACTGGTAGAAAACTTCACCTTAATCACTTTAATCTAAATGGGCACTCTGAGCCTGAACTGAGCTCTTTTTCTTTGAATAAAGCTGAAATTACCCACTAAATATTTATTAGCTAACAAGTTTTTTTCTTTTCCTTCACAATGGAAAATCACAGCACTCTAATGAAATTAAACCTTTTAAATAAGCTTTGGTAATTGGGGTTTTTATTGACCTTAGCAAAACAGATATTTTTGTATATTAAATAGTGAGAAATAAGAAGAAAATGTCTAGAGTTTTAGTCACCCCATATCCTTATTCTGTAACAGGAAAAACCCTGGCTGAGCGTTCAACTGCAACTGAACCCTCCCATTTGGGGGCCATACATTATGTTAAAAATGCTATATCTTCCACACAATTCTCTCAGTGCTTCTTTCAATACTGACTTAAATTGAAGCAGAGCATTGGCACTTTATTCCATTCAGTATGAAACGATAAAACGTAGGGTTTTATTCAAAATTGAGAGTGCTGCAGTACAAAAATGTCTCAATGTCCAAATAGTCTGCGCTGTGTATTAGTTAAATGTCCTTATACCACTCTGGAAACCTGCATCCTTTCACCAAACTGTAAAACACACCAAGTTTGAGGTCACATGCCGTCTGCCACAGCCCGAGCAGCAGTAAGCCAACTTTGCTCTGAAACTTTACGTTTTGCATATAGTGAAAGGATGCATGGAAAACAGTCACCCCCTGACATTGCCCTTCTCCTTTGGTACCTTTAAACTGCCCATGCAGCTTCAGGATGAGCAGTTTGCTTCTCATAACTGCAAAGGCCATTAAACATCAGAGGACAGCGGGGGGGACAGGTGGATCATACAGGATTTTGTTTTGCACTTCAGAAAAGGGATTTTTTTTTTCAGCTGTCCGCTGAGAGTCTGATATCCGGGTTTGTTGGCCCATTCCAGATGCATAATCACCTCCAATCAGGCCATCCTCCAGTCAACACTGCCATCTGGTTGAATGCCACTTTGGTTATTGAAGTGCCTCAGAGGGATGCTACAGTACAGTCAAGATGAGAGGTTGAGTTTCCAAAACCTTCCAAAACCTGCAGTTTCATGATGGGACTGGTGTCCCAAGACAGAGTCCTTTTCACGTCAGTCAGGTCATTCATCCAATCTAACTGCAGTAGTGCACCTATGATAAAGGTGATAATTTCCTGCTTATGTTTTATATACTCCCTGGGTCATTTTCTTAGGATTTCCTTTAGAAATATTAATGATGCACCGTATCTGACTGAATAAAAGAAGATAAAGGTTATTCACATCAGTATGTTTGTGTCATCTTTGTTATTCAGTCTCTGCACTCAGTTCCAAAGTTAATCTCTAATCAGCAGTCAAAATCCTATAATCCTGACATTTAAAGTTTTTTGAGAATGACATTTTTTGCTAACTTTTCATAGATCTTTTGAACAAACAATGTTGGCAGGCTGCCGGATTCATAATTCTGGCTGCAGTTATCCCCTCCAGTTGATGGCCTTTTTTTTGTTTGTTTGTTTGTTTTCTAGTGTGCACAATTTAGCAAATGAAATGTCAAATATAATGTAAGTGTATATATATATATATAACTGCTCCAACAAGTGCACTTGTTTATATTGTGGGTGCAATTCTTTTTGTTCTTGTTTTCATTGATATTATAACAGCAACTCATATTTAGGAGAGAAACAGATGGTTGTTATGGCCCCCTCTTCCTGAGGGTTACTTCCCCACAAGTGGCCACCACTTATGTTCATTATCACCAAGCTCTCAGTTGCTCCTCTTCTACCTGGCCTCTGGAAGCCATGCTGCCTGCACATCTCCAACATCTGTAGAAGCACGTGTGCATGAAGTGCACTTTTTAGCGTCTCTTGTTCAACAGAAAGATCAGCTGAAATCAAACAGTGATTTCTACACACAGACTTGTTTTTTTTATGCTGTAGGTGTGCTCCCCTTGTGCATTAACAGCTGCCAAAGTATATTCATCTGAGAGAACAGTAGTGGTGGGCGGACCGATCCAAAAATCGATAATATCGATACCAACGTTGGTATTGATATTGATCAATACCAGTGTAATAAGATCGATACTTCAGCTTCAGTTTCTCTCCTGTATGCAGTGCGGCGGTTTCATCAAAGATGCGAGCTGACTGTTTAAGTGCCGCCCCCGTCACAGCACAGAGCAGGCACACTTTGCTCCTCCCCTCCCCGCAGTGTTTTGACGTTATACCGTCACGTGACACGTAACACATTTTACTTGGGAAAAAAGGAATTTGTCAGCGCTCCCAGCCCCGCCCCCTACTTCCGACCCACGATTTGATGTCAAAAATATAAGACAATTTGGCCCTTTAATTTACTTTTTTGATATTTTGCTTTCCCCTCCAATTAAAAGGGGGGCAGGGGGAGAGGAGTTAGCGAAATGTCCAAAAAGTAAGTTAAAGGGCCAACTTGTCTTATATTTTTGACATCAAATCATGGGCCGGAAGAAGGGGGTGGGGCCGGAAGCGTAAATGTTTTATAAGGTTGTAGAGTGATAATTTTGTACAGCTTGTTTATTTAAGAAAAAAATCCAGAAAATTATTGAATGAAGGGATATTTTTTAATTACATTTTTGCATTATACTTTCTGAACACTCTACCTCAAAAAGTTTTAATTTGTTCTTGAATGATCATTTTGTACACTTTATTTAAGAAAAAAGAAAATTGTTTTGTTGCTGTTCTAATGTTTCAGAACAAAAACTTTTATTTTGATAAAGTATTTTCTATTTACCTATAAACTTTGCCCAATTCTATTCTGGTTTCCAACTAATTAATGATCCAAAGTAAAAAAAAAAAAAATCACAAACTTCATGAAAATTCTTCATAATTATTAAAAAGTATTGGTATCGATCAATACCAAATCTTCCAGTATCGCACACCACTAGAGAACAGTGTGATCTGTAGACTAGTGGGCAGTCCCCTCACCTAATATAAATGGCTCACTGCTTACTAGCAAGTTGGCCATGTTCCTTCCTGTCTTTTGTTTTCCCTACCAGCTAGCTTTGCTAGCAGGTTGTGGTCCTCAGTATATTCACCTCCTTCTCTAGAGAGCATGTCATCACACAATGGCGCATACTCCAACTCCACTGTCATCCTGCAGTCTTTTATCCACTCTTTGAGACCTGCTGTGAACAGGAGAGTCACTCTAACCAGGAGTTGCAGTGGCTGGTGAACTCATTTAAATTTCTGTCACCTGCTGCAGGCCAAGATGGTGGAGCTGGAGTCCATCAAAACATGGGCTCCAAGAAAAGAACAGTATCATATTCCACTGTTATTTTTTTTATCACAAAGTGCTCAGCAAATAAAATATTTGTAGCAGAGACATGGTATCATTTAATAATTAATTGAAGAAAGCATCTGTGCTTCCTTGAACTGCGCACATGTGCCTTCACATATAAGCCACAAATGAAATCTAATCTGTGAGAAACACTGAAGCTCAGTTACTTACTGATTAGTTTTTGGATATATATATATATATATATATATATATATATATATACACACACACACGAACGTGTGTGGGGGGGCTGGAGTGGTGTCTGCATAGAGGGAGAAGATAGTTAAAATGGAGCCAGGTACAGTTGAGAAGGTGTAGGTGTCGGTATTAATAACAGCCTTACTTATGGGGCAAGCGAGCAAAGCTTGGGGTTGAGTTCAGAAGGCAAGTGGGGATATGAGGCGAGCTGCTGGGCGTTGATGGAGAGTGGGCGGCCAAGGGAAGGCAGTGGGGCGGCGAGAGTTTAGAATCAGCGAGAGAGGAAGATGGTGGCAAATCCTGGGGAACGCAAACTGAGCTCCTCTAATGGATTTCTGGGAAAAAACAAAGACTCAGATGAGCTACAGAACAGAAAGAGTCCGAGCTTCACCGTGGAGGACGAACAAACTGGGCAGAGGATAACGGCCACGCCTGGTCCTTAAATATCCAGCCCAAGAATGAGCAGATCTTTCACAGGTGTGACTCTGGCTGCCCCGGGGGAGACCAGTCCCACCCATCTCATCACCTGACGGTGCAGCACACAAATAAAACCCCACACAAGCTCAAACCCGGACAGTTACAGGATACACAAAGAGGTGACTGAGGTGGCTACAATCCAAAGATAGTGTGTGTCACCGTGGAGGTTGCTAAAGGTTAGCAAACGTGCCCGTTTGTGGAAATGGTTCTAAAGATTAACTTCCCTGTACACTGAGACCATAAGTTAAACAATACACAGCTGGGAAATCTTGATTTATTTATGGATGAGAGAGGGTTTCTTCTCACTCTTAAAAGCCTTTTATTGTAAGTTGTTGTGTTTCCTAGATTTTTTTTTTATTTTTAAAAATACAGGGATTCAGCAACAGAGGGAAAACCAGAAATGAGAGCACCATGGTCTTTGTAATCCTTCAGGGAGCCTTAGGTAATAGAATGGGACAGAATATTACACATGCAAAACTTCAAGAAGCATTTAAGCATTTTTCAGGTGGCGGTTCTATTTGTTTGGAGAGATATGCAGTGGGAGGGCAATCTTATCTTCAGTTTTTAAAAAAGTAATATCAGGGACTCAAGATTGCCATGGCTGTTTTTCTATGGCAGAAATTGAAAGGAAATAAGGGTATAAAAGTGTATAACATGCAATAGAGGCTTTAAACTAGGTTTGAAACTGCAGCGTTGCCAGTGTACTTTACATCCCACATCCTGCTGAGCCTCTTTGAATGAAAAAGTACAAACCGGCATGCCTTAATCTGTTTTACTGTGCATCTTGTCTGATTTGGGGTTTTACTTATCCTTTAATTTATTATGATATGAGAAATTGCAAGATCGAAACTTTATGAAATAATCACCAAACCTTTCTCTGCACGTCCTTTATTTCTTTTCCATTAAGGACTCGTAAGCTGGAGTTTTCATCTCTGCGGTTCTCGCTTCTTCCTTTAAGTGTCATCCTTGATGAGTTTTGCTTCTGCAAATCTGTGCACACTTGCTCCGTTTGCCTCCAACTGACTCGGAACAAAGTGAGGGGATCAAAGAGTGATTTAATCTGATATTCCAGCATCCGAGGTTATTACGGTAGATGCGAGTGAGATACAGACGTCAGCCGTCCTTGCGTGAGGATATTCATTTCTGGGCCAGATTAGATCTGTACAAATGGATCAAAGTGATGAGTGTCAACTAATTATTCTTTGAGCATTAAGTGGTTCTTTCTTTCAGTATGTTGATGAAATGTCCCAGTTAGTGTGTAAATGGAGTGACACAGTCTGTAATGGAGAAGGAACAGATATCATTGGGTTACAGCGTTCACTGATAGTCATTCATTCCATTTGAGCTGGGAAGGCAGGCAGTAGTTGAGATGATGGGGGTGTTGGGCATGTAATATTTTTCATGTTATTCTGTTTCATGTGCAGCTTTGAAAATCACATTTGGTGTTATATAATGTTCCTTATCATATATACAGTACCTTATGGAGAATAGTTAATTCAGCTCATGGCTACAGAATAGTGCTGTGAAGCACACAACAACTTCTTTTTCTTTCCTCCTTTCATTTTTTTTTTCTGCCAGCTGTGCATGCATCTTATTACAGTTCCTTTTGGCTGTTCTCTAATTTATTCAAGATTTTAACTTTGTTTTTCTCAAACTTTTCTTGTGGGTATTTTTTTGCTTGTCACTTTTCAGAGTTGTGCCATCGCTAAATATACTGATTAGCGCCCTTTGCACATTTTGCTTGTGGCACGGATCCAACTCATTGTACTGAGGATGGCACATGGGCCCAGAACAACCAGCAGACGTCCCAGGAAGACACGCCAAAGAGGAAGAGATGAAAAAGTGATAAGTTCAGATAAGGGGAACCAACAAAGGAGATTAGCCCTGTTCCAGGGTGATGTGAGATTGCTGGACAGTGAGATGGACAGGCTAACATACCCATTGAGAAATCAAGGAGACTTCTGTGAGTGCAGTCTTCCGTGTTTCGCAGAGACGTGGCTCCAAAAAAGTGCCGGGCTTTTACACTGTGAAGAACAAACCAGAGTGGCAAGAAAAGAGACGGATAGCTTTTCATTCACAAACAACACTGCCACATGAAGGAACTGTATATAAAAGATGAACATATCCACTGTGATGTTGCCTGCTGTGCAGTAGACTGTCGTTCTGCAGTCTCATTTTCAGCATTTAGATTGTTGTCAGTCAGTTTTTCTGGCAGCCAAAAGTTACCAAGGGTGCATGATAACTTATCAGCCAGGTGGCTTCATCAGCAAGCTGTAACTAGAGTTTATTGGTGCGTTGCATGGACACACATATCTGATAAGTAGTGACAAAGAATCTCAGTAGTGACTGAGAATTGCACAGTCTGACATTGGGGTGAATTTGCTGGGATGTCCACTCCTGGGAAGATTGTGGCATTGTGTTAACAAACACATGAATGCAAAGCACACTGATGCAACTTCTGCTCTCAGAGAGGTGGTCACACTTGCTGATGAGCAATTAATCAGGCACATTTGGTCATCATGACTTAGGCTACAAGACTTATTCTGGCCATTTAAACACGGGTCTATGTGGAGTTACTCACTTTTACAGGCAGCCTCTAGTGACCGCTTGAAGAACTGCAGTTTTTGGCATTTACACTGAAATGTGTTTGAAGCGGCTGATAATGAGGATTTTGTGCCATTCGTCAGATCAAGAAAGATGAAACTGTAAGAAGAAAACAAAGCCAAGAATGTCACAATGATCAAAATGCATGCAATTAAGATTGCTAAGATAAATCATGACTGATGAGTCTCTTGTAGTTATCTCGAGCGCACTGACCTTGCTCTTGTAAAATTCAAATAGTTTTCAGCTACTTCCCTTTATAGAAACAATGCTCAATTTCATCTAGAAATCTTTATATGGACATATTTTTTTAGGATGAAGATGGTTGTGCTTTGGTGGAAAATAGTGTGTAGGTCTTTTCTCGAGGGTCTCTCTCTGCCTCTGCAGTTATGTCAACACTGTACGTACACAAAAAAGAAGAATGTGGCTGGGGCATAAACTTAAGGAGTGCATCCTGTTTAAATATTTCACAGGCAGAAACTCTGAAAGGGGACTTGAGATTATTTATCGTGATTTCAGAGCTTCTGGTGTTCACCAAATTAAAGCAAAGTTCAGACAGCTCATCCTCACAGAAGCGCTACGACTTTAATGAGCTTTCTCTGAAGCCCAAAGAAATCAGCAGTCGCGCTTCTTTATTACCCATTATTGCCTCTAATGCTCAGTCCAGCCGTTTAAAAACAGCTGCACCGTTGTTTGTATGAACAATGTAAAAATGTAGAAAATAATTAATCACTGCAATTTCATGAGGTTAAATGAGTTATACATATGCTGTTAGTTATCCGTTTTACAAACTGGGACAGGGCCTATATATAAAATAATATTAATGCAATATATTGTCATTGTGTATTACTTTTAAATAGCTTTTTTTTTCCTACCACCATGGTCAGCGATAAAACAAGGCAATGCAATTATTGCCATCATCTAAATACCAATAAATAATTCCTCTAACAGTAGAAAATTAATCTATGGTTAATTAGAAATGGTAATTGATGCAGCCTTATACAGTTTTCTTGCAGTTAAACACATACTGCGTTGCTTGTTTGTTTGTTTTTTTTCCTTTTTTTAATAAAACCATAAATATAAGGCTGGCTGTTTCAACATGCTCTGGGGCTGTTGGGGTTGTTTATTATAAAGCATTCTGTAGAGGTTTGGCATAGGGAATTAGGGTGGATAGTCTTGTAGTTTTTGGCTTTGTGGTTTGAGAACTGGCAAGCTGTTTGTTTACTTCTGAGTTCTCACATGGCTGTCTTGAGTACTATGAGACAGATATGACTATTACTCTATCTACATTTGAAAGAAACATGAATGTAATAACGCACATCATTCAAATAAGCTAATATAAGAGCCTGTCTGACCAGTTTCTTGCTTTGGAATTTATCTACAAGTAAAAATAGTTATACATTTGCTTGACGCTCCTGCGGAGTAAACATTTAATTTCTAAAGTATCATCACAGGCTTTTTTCCTCCAAAGTATTTTCAACAGTTTTAGGTTTTTGAAAAAAGAGCTCTTTTAATTAGCACTCGAAATTGGCAATCGGAGACAAGACCCTGATGCATAATAGCCCTTCGGTAATTAATAGTGTATAAAAATATCCAGATGCTCATCAGTGCTCCTCTGCAAGAATTACCCTCACTCAGTGCTGAGCTGTCTCTAATTCCTTTTTGACACGATAGAGCGTGGCCTGGTTTGGCTACCTGAAAGCAGCAGAAGCAGCACTGACGCATTCTGTGTTGCTGTGGCACTTTTTCAGGCACAAGACCGATAATGGAACACAGGCATGATGAGAGGAAACTGGATTTTCTTTCAGAGAGAAACCAGATGGAAGGAGGCACTGAATGAAGTGATGCAATTGGGTGACATGCTGAGGAGCTTTGGTGGTTCTGCTTCTCCAACATAGTGGCTTTATGATACGGCTTGCGAATTAAATTGATGTGCATATACATCAATCATACACTGGAGATACTGCAGAAGTACTATAGCAAGTAACTACAAATGTTTGTCTTAGATTATTATGCTGTTTTAGGCATAAAAAATTTGTTAATAATGAAAAAAATTAACTGAAATAAAAAGCAGAAGCACATCGTTTGAGAACATAAACAAGAGCAACCTAAAATTAGAGACCTGCTCTTGTGCACAATTAGAAAAGTAAGTTTTATGGCCATGCAACGCAACTGCTCTTATCCAGTATCAGAAGCTAAGCGGGATCTAACCCTGCTGGTACTTAAAAGGGAGACAAATATAGCTTATTCCTCAAAATGCCCACCCTCCTGTGTTTGCTGCACTTGTTTATAAAAATGCTCCTTAACAAACATCTTCCAAAAGACAAAAAGGGATAAGCCCGCTCAGCCTGCTGCAATTTAAAATTCAGCCAGAACCACTGGGAGCAACTCCAGGTTTTTGTGTTTGGTGAAATGATTAATGTGGCTTAACCAGTGTTACAATGTCAAACACTTACAATCAATTATTAATCTAATTATTGTGTAATATATTTTTTGGATTACTTTTATACTATGTGAGGTGCAAACAAAAGAGTTTGCATCTCTTACCGGATTTAATTTTGGCCAAATCCCCCTTCAGAGGCTATGTTGGTGTTTGCCTCTGCTTGTGAAATGCTGCCATTTTTTTTAAACTTGTGCACAGAGAAAACTTCTGTGTCAAACTGACATGGCGTTCAGAGGTAATTGCTGCTTATAAAAGCTGTTTCATTCACAGGCGTTCACATTTACCTCCCCGGGGTCAAAATGTGAATACAGAATTTTACTCTAACATCCTGAGGTATCTGAGGGGTACTATTTCCTGTCAACACCCTCAACTGTGATGTATGCCATTCTGTGACTGTGTGCGTGCTAAATGTGCAACTATCAGATGTGTATTTGTGACCACAGAAACTCAGCCTTTACCCACAACACGACTTACTGTACTCGCCAGATTAGTTTTGTTGCAACTCTTTCCTCTCCCTGAAAATTGACTTCAAGTTATAGGGTTGTCTGTTTGCCACAGTGGTGGAGAAAATACATGCATTGTTGATATGCATATGCAAATGGTCATAACAGGGCTTTGACAAAGTAATGTAAAAACAGCAGCAGTGCTGGGAGTGGTCTAGAGTTGCACAAGTGGACAACTTTGAAAGAAGGGACAGCCAAATTTAAAATTTGGTATGTTTTTTCGTTGTTATTCTTTGTTTTGTCTGTTTTGCAGAGTCTCACCAATCAAGTAAACCATACCAAAAAAAGAAAATTGGTAGCCTAGAAATTATTCCCTATAATCCAGGTAAGAAATGGAATGGGAATGCATGCCAAATCATAAAAATTGACCTTTGTCATCTTCAAATGAATGTTGATGTTACTGCTGGAAAATAAGCACCTCTTTGCAAAATTCACCGCATTTACT
This sequence comes from Pterophyllum scalare, assembly GCA_024447675.2. Taxonomy (NCBI): domain Eukaryota; kingdom Metazoa; phylum Chordata; class Actinopteri; order Cichliformes; family Cichlidae; genus Pterophyllum; species Pterophyllum scalare. Next base: position 20,914 of record JAMQGT020005494.1, read on the forward strand.
TGAATGATTTGGTACACAATGGAGCACCGTGTTGTCCCTCCATCTCTCATTCTCGGTCTGAGATTCAGTTTGATGTGTTTTTTTTATTGTGTTCCTTTGTTTAAGCAAGACTCCCCTACCTGAGAACACCCTCAACTTCCATTTAGTCTTTTACTTCATGTTAACAAGAAAGAACTTCCAGCCCAGAAAGGTGCTGTAATTACTGGGAAATTACGGCCCCTTTCCTGAGTCAAGAGCTGTCATTATGTTACCCTTCAGCTTGAGTTCATAAGAATCATTAAAATTGCAGAGTGAAGAAAGATCATTCCACTTCTGTGTTTCTTTGATGTCAATTGCTTTGTAAAGTCAAACTGTCAAATGAATCATGCTCCCAGGCAGATGACGAAAACTAGACTTCAAGGCCTTTAGAAGTCTGGAGTTAAAGCTGACCATGAATACAAACAGAGGTGTTTGCTGATGCCCCAGTACAATGCACGGAAAAATGTAGCTCCATTTGGTGTCTCTGGTGCAATTATACACTCTCAGTGGTCACTTCATAAGGTTCCCCTTGCAGGCACTGGGTTGGACCCCCTTTGCCTTCAGAAATACCTTAATTCTTGATGGCATGGATTCACCAAGGTGCTGTAAACATTCCTCAGATTTCGGTGCATATTGACATGTTAGCATCACGAAGCTGCTGCAGTTTTACCAGCTGAGCAGCCATGCATCTGCCTTTCTAGCACATCTTATTATGCATGTCTCTTATGTCAGCCATACTTCAACACCATTGTGGCAGCTTGTGGTAGACATGGCGGGAGTGAAGCAAAACCGGTCATTAACCGACACAAGCATTTTACTTGGACTCACAAATGCGAGAGAGGGGAGAAATTGAAATCTTTGGCACACGGCAACTACCTCTTCTGCTATTTCCAGAAAGTTAGACCATTCTGCACAAATCAATTTATTCTGTTTAACTGCTGGATGCATGAAAACACACATCATGATCAGATCACCTTATTTAGGGTCCATGTAAACAGTGAAGTTCTAATCCAAATTTTAATCAGCTTGAAGAAATTTTGCACATGTAAACATGACTATTGTCATGTTTGAGAAACAAGTTTGAGTTTATTTGAGCTTTGGAACCTGCCATTTTATCCTGCTGGAAGCAGCCATCAGAAGATGGATACACTGTGGTCATACAGGGATGGTGATGGTCAGCAACAATACTCAGGTATGCTGTGGCATTTAAATGCTGACCCTTGGTGCTAAGTGGCTGAAAGTTTGCCCCACATTTAACATCACTACCAAAACCCACAGTTGGCTGCCCACCCTACAGTGGGTGGTGAGCACTGGGATGTATCCGTGTGCACACTGTAGGTATACTGGAGTAAAACTATATGGTAGTGAGTAAACTGTGGGGCTAAGTGAGCACAGTACTTTCCTCCATTGACTTCCCACTTTCTAAATGTACTGCATCACATATACAGTATACACACAATACTGTTAGTACAAATCCAAAGTAACTACACTGGTTCAAAATAGAATTAATAATTTAAGCCATGTTTTAAACAATAACATGTATTCACAGGCAGAGAGTAAAATCTATCAAAACAGTAAAAAAATTTTAATAACAATACAGAAAGAATAATTTAAATCAAGATTCTATTATAGACAAGTATGATCTGACTTTGCAAATAACATCCAAAAAAGTTGTACTGTTCATGTATTTACTGAACAAAAAGCAAGAGTAATAACTTTATAGAAAAAGTAAAACTCATCGAACCCCCTGTAGCATCAACAGCTGTTTCCTATAGTTGCTTATAACAATTTTGAGAAATTCTGGTAATTCCACAAGGTTTGCAAAGTTTTTTTTTTTGTTTTTGTTTTTTTTGTCTGTTTTGGGGGTTTTTTGCAACTGTACGTTAAAAGTCAAACTCTGCAAAGGCTGCTCGTTGTCAAGTCCTTCTGCTGCTTCCTCCATACCAGCCGCTAGCATTGTAGATCCATATATTCATCAAAGTTTTCACTTCAGATTGGCTCGGATGCTATATTTTACAGCATATATGTGAAAAGGAGAACATGTAAAATTAATTAATTAATGCCCAGCTTATCAGTGTTGAAGAAGTAATGCCATGCTCTTATTTTCTAGTGTAATTAAAAGCACCTTATACATCGTACATATACTTAAGAGTCACCAAAATAATATATAATTTACATTTAGTTGTAAAAGTTGAAGTTACACTATATTTATACTTTTGGAAACATAATGTATATGAAAGTGAAAAGAGAGATGGACAGCAGGAAAGAACTGTTTTAGTAAAACATGATAGGAAAGCATCAGTAGTAATTAAATACTTTGTTTCATTTATGCGATATAATTAGTTTAATCTCACTTCAGCATCTACCACAGCAATCTGAAAGATTAAATCTCACCCTTAATTGTCGGTCTTCTTGATAAGCCAAGTATAGAAGAATCTGGTGGTGCTTGTTGCTGTGTCACACTGGTGTGAGTGGTACAGACCAATTCTTATTTCTGATAGCGTAATAAAGGATGTTCTATGTTTTTTTTCTTCACAATAGTCACATTTCCCTGTATTATGTTTCAGTATTATAAATAACGTGTCAGCAGAGAAAACCCACACATATCCTATGTAGGCCCCAAGCTGGTGTGTCCACACAGGGCCCACAGCAGGCCCTCTCAGGGGGCCCAAAAAGGTAAATTGGTTATGGGCCCCACATGAGCTAGCCTAATGGAGCCCACATAGGTTTTCTGTTGGAGAGCCCACATATATGGGCCCACCCACTTTGGATCCGTGTGGAGTAAGTGTGAGTTTGCCCAGCACACACAGCCCCACAGTTTATCCAGATCTACCCACTGTGGGCCCACACGGGCATGTTTGCTGGGATTGATACGATGCAGAGTGGATCCATGCTTTCATGTTGTGCACACAAAATAGTGCAGTTTGAGTGTAGTTCATGTTAGTATTCAACATAGCACTTGAACGACTGGTCAGCAGTCAGTGTATTACTTACAGTAGATGGCAGTTGGAGTGACTCTTAGCAGTAGTGCTGACTGGCACGAAAACTACAACAATGTACTTGCAAAAAAACTTATTTTAGGCACCTCAGAGAAATCAATATCAGTTTAAGTTTAGGCTAGATTTAGAACATGATCGTTGCCCCATCAGTCCGTTCTAATGAGAGAGCCCCCAGAATTGTGTGAGGGTTATTTTGTTGTTGTTGTCTTAGTGGGATAATTTGGACAGGAAATAATGATTAACAAGGTAAAAATTGCAGGGTTTTTTTTTTCCAGAGGCTTTAAAACTGAACTTTTAGTGAATTATTTCCACAAATCAGCAAACTTTGTCAGCTGCTGTGGCATATGCAAATTTAACATTTAAATTCAATGTTTACCTTCAAACAAGACATCATTCCAAGTGCAAAGTTAAAGTATGTCAGGGGCTTTGCAAAAGTTAGAGAGTGTAGTGAAAAAGGAGAGACACAAACACTCGCACAGCTATACTAAAAAAAAAAACTTTTTACAAAGTAACCTCAAACTATATTGATACAAACAATATATCATCATGTTACATCTCCTGGTATGATGTTTGAATTTTTCTTAAAAACTTTGCATATTGCCCAGCCCTACATTGAATCACAGATATTTATTTGGTTTCAGCAGTAAGGAAGCATCTTTTCTAACTAAATAGCATTTCTGATCAAATGTATACCAGCAGTATTCTTGCTGAAGCAGGAAATGTGGCTCTTTGAAGATTCATATTTTGGATCTAAAGGTCTGCAAAACAGCATGCTCTATTTGTTTTTTCTTTCTTTCATTTTCCCTGTTTTCTGCTGATAGAAACAGTGGCTTATTTCTGTGTTTCCACCAGTAGAAAACTCTGTAGAAGTAGTGATAACTTTAGAAGCACATAGTGGCTCTAGAAGAAACCATGCTGCTGCTTATTCCCATGTGGCTTTTACATAAGCCCTCCTTCTCCCCTCCAAGTTGCATCGTATCCTCAGTATCCAATTGCCCTCTTCACCACAATTATGCACCCCACGATGTACCTTTGGAGACCTCCCCCTGTATTTATGTTAACCCTCCATCACCTATCAGCCCCAAGGGCCTATTTTAGTGAAGATGAAAGCATGGCAACTCCTTTGATAGTACAATTTATTACACGAGTTTTCCTTGGTAGCTACAGGGAAAGGAATAGATGAAAACAACACTGCATTTGCTGTTAAACCTCACCTGCTGTCAATGCGAAACTCAATTTTGTTTGCATTTGTGTAGCGGCTGGAGTTAGCTGATAACTTCTCCCAGGGAACAGCTGGTTTTACCTGTTCTGCCGAATCAGATGAAGCACAATGACAGGTATAGGTTTAGATAATAATTTAGGAAGAGAGAATTCATGATGTGAGCCAGCACGTTTTTTGATGAAGTCAGATTAAGGACATTTTATCTTTGTAAAAGATGAGGTAGTGTGGTTTATATATGTGAGAAATACTTCCAAAGCACAACTCTAAATGTTCAAATGAAAAATCATGCTGTGTAATTTCCTCCTAGAAAGAATTGCAGGCAATGAATGAGCCTTGAGGCAAAGATGCCTCAGCAAAGGCAACCCCGCAGAAACAAGCTTTCATTCCTTCTGAAAAGGCCTCAGTCACACTGGTGTTTACCTTTGGCTGTTGGATGCATACTGCCTTTAAAAGAACTGGTCTCAAAACACAGTGTGCCCCAGGCTAGCAGGATCAATCCTTAGTAGGAACTTGAACCAAATACATATATATTTTTCTTTTGTTAGCATCAGGTCGGGGATGTGAATCTTCCTTCTGGCGGCTTGGTATAAACATATAGGAATAACCAGCTTCGTCTCCAATCACAGGATCCAGAATCCGATTAAGTTGATTTGAAGCAGCAGGAGCTTAGGTATCGGTGGAAGGTGCTTCCTAGCCCTGAGAAAAATGGACCTTTCAGCAGCCTCTGACACGTAATGACTCCTGCAGTAAATACTGTTTTTTGTCAGAGTTGCCTTTGTGGCTACCTCAATTAGATTACCTCATGTGTAATTCCTCTGACGGAGATGTTTCAAGAGACGGAAACCTCATCACGTGCAATTTGCGCACACATACCTGCCACCTTTTTTATCATTAGCAGCCGACAGGTCCGGCCAGCCAGAAGCCTTGGCTGCAGACCCTGGCAAGGGAATCTCCCTCTCCTCATTCATTACTGAACCAAGAGACCTTTCACTGTTCATTTGTGTAGTCCAGAGAGTCGGAGATTCCTTCAGGGTTACAAATGATGCACTATTCACTAAAATGTTCCAGCCATATTTTTCATCCACTGCCCCAGTGGCCTGCCATCTTAAGAGTCATCTTGTTGGAGTTCTTGCACACTGACCTCTTTTAAAGCCATGCTGCTCCCTGCCCTTTGGCCATTGCTCACTTGTCAGGGCTGGCTAAAGGAAGTCCACTGTTGTGTGAAATGGCCAAGGACCTGTCTGCTCAACTTCTAAAACCTCAGAAACAGCTGCACCTCAATGAGCATACAATTTTCTGTCCCCGGTGATCCTTTCATTCTATAGAGCCTCAGGATGCCACACACAACCCTGCTGTTCCTCTATCCCCCATTTCAACCCACTGTTTTCCTTCCTGGTGTTTCCTTCCCCCTAACACTCTCTTTGTCATTGCTTTGTTTACTTACACAGTGCCTCAGCGAAGCAAATGCACCTGTCCTCTGAGCAATATTTGGCATCTGGATATCTCCCTTGGCGAATGCCTTTGTAACTCATCAAATGCTCTTTTGAAGCTTGCTCAGTATTCAAGCAGTGATGCATGCCGGGGATCATCACAGGTGAAACCATTTCAAGCGTCAGTCTGATTCAAAAGGTCAAGCTGCCACAAGCACTTTTACTAGTTAACTATGTTTAAACTTAAAAAAAAAAAAAAGTTCATCCTGCACAGCGTCTGCATCATCAAGCAGCAGATGGAAGCTTTGCTACTATGCAGCTTTATTGTTTGTTGTGTAAATTGAACGTGTCCAGTCTCATCTGAGTAGTTTATGATGCACTCATAATAACTGTGTTGCATGCAGTCAGTCTGAAGTAAGTATGAAGCTTTAGTGTCTCGTGGTTTTATCTTAGAAATTTTCTCTTAACTTCAAAGGATGCATTCTACATTCATATCAGCTGCTGTTATTCAGTCCCAAGTTGATGGTGTTCTGCTTTTACACACATTCCTATTGTTATCCTTCATAGAGATGGATATGTTTATGGGCCTAGCATTAGCCACCAGGTTTGTTTTTGTTTCGTATTATCAGGTTTCAAATTAATTTACACAAGTAGGAGTAAAACTCATTAACAGCTGATTCAGTTTATTGTTCATTTCATATAAATTAGAAATTATTAGTTTACAGCATACTGTAATATTAGATAGTAACCAAGGCTTCAATCCAAGTTTCATGAGTCCGATTCCTATTGAAAATAGAACAAGATGCAAAATGCAGTGAGAAAAATTAAACTAAAAAATGTAGTTTCAAGAAACCAAAATACTACAAAATACTACACATCATCCTAATTTATACAGTGACCATTATTTGTGTACTTTAGTCAGTAATCATAATTTAATGCTAATATATTTCAGTCACATTGACCCAAATATAAATAAACTTTAACAAAAATGTTTCCTGTGCCATAAAGAGATATTCTGAGGTGTTATTTACAGACAACTTTTCACTGGATATTTTGCTAACAGTTTCCTATCACATAATTTGCTGTCTCACTCAATAGTTGGTAATTACAACTGCACTCTGTTCTGTTTTTTCTTCATAGAAAGTCAAACTGACATCACAGGAATACTTGATCGCTGTTGCCTGGAACCTGTAATCCTATCCGCCTTGAGTTTTTTCTCTTTTTTTTCTTTTTTTTTTGTGTTACTGGCAGATTCTTGCCAAAAAGTTGACTTTCTCTCTTCTTGATAGATATCACAACAATCTGAGTTATTTGTAGAAGTGAGTGGGAGTACTCTAAATGTCACTCTGATTCTCTGTTGTCCCTATATGTCATCAGAGCTATGATATAGTACTGAGATTGTTGACCAGTGTGTTGCTGTTGGTAGATGTTGTCATGGTCTCAACACAAGAAAAACAGTTGTTAAATAACCATAACCTTTTTATTGGTGCGTCTGAAGAAGTACATGGCACAGAAAGAAAGTACTCTAATGCAAACAATGTAAAACAATGGAATTTTGCCACTAAAGCAGCTCCGGCCCAGTGGGGGTGTCCAGTGGTGGCAGTGGGGCGTCTGTGCAGCAGGCTTGTTCTGACGCGTCTTGCAGATGAGCGATTGGACTGGGAGTTTGGAAACTTTAGGGCGCTTGTTATGTGCGTCACCTGTTCCAGAATGTGTCTGAGCAGTCATTGTGTCACGTGGGACCAGTTATCCTGCTGGGGGGAGACCACTGCTGTTGGGGAGTGCTGTGGATGGGCTTGCTTGGTGTAGTAAAAAAAGTCAAAGTAACAAAGAAATGAATTCCAGGACCTAAAGTTTATGTGATGGCCCAGGGCAATTGGTCAGTACTGGTTGTCAGACCTCAGTCCTCTTTTCAGGTCCCTATTTCAAATAGAAACTGTCTATATAAGCTTCATGCATCCCCCACCTGCATTTCAAGCACTCGAATTGGATTTTACTTTATTAGATTCAGCTTTGTTACCTTTTTTCTTTGTTCAAGCTGCAGCATATGTTAATATTGATTAATGTCTTATGTAGACTGTATGCGTGAATGTTTTTAGGGGCTAATCACTGTAAATAACACAAGAAAAAAAACTGTATGCAAGCCCTTTTCGTTCAGTGTTAGTGTCTTCTCTGTGTATCATGAGCTGACGTCTATCCTTCTGTGAGTCAGCTGTGGGTCACCTTGATAATCTATTCAGTAATATGGCACAAAGGGAATTGTGAGTGCATTGGCTTGTGCACAACCTCAGGTAATCTGCACTACCTGTTTGAACATTGTTCTTAGAGGTGAGAGCTCTAGTGTAGCTTTAACTGTAGTTTCATTGTATAAGAACAAATGGACCTTTGATGTCACCCATTATTAACATCTTCCTGCTGTCTTCTGTCACTCGAGACGTACAGACGGGTTTGTGTGTTGGTGCATGGCTGCATGTGTCACTATGAGAAAGGATTACTTTCTTGTCAAGGTGAGTCTGTAAGAGAATTTATTTTCTCTCCCACATTGTTCGTATAATTTCAGAAGGAAAAATTTGCATGGATTTCTTGCATCACTGCCGCAATGTACAGCGCTCTTTGCAGACCTTTTTAATGATTTCTGTTTACTGAAATAAATAGAAATCATTAAAGAAGTAAACTATTTGCTTCAATGCAGTACTATTTATTATATTTTCAATGCACTTTTACTTGACTTTTTTTACCTTTATTATTAGATATATTAAAGTGTTTAACATTTTATATGAGTGCTGTAAAGCTACATTTTGCACCTGTTCACCAGGTCTCATAATGACAGGTTGTAATACGTGGATATTGAGAACCCCTGCCTTGAGCAGACCTGACTAGGCTGAACAATTGGACCCACTCAATAATGTATTACATCCACTTTAGCACTCAAAGAAAGCAGTATAACTCCAACGTCATCATTTCCCATTGTACTACTGCTTTTATTAGGTTTGATTGCTAGAGCTCAAATGTGTTGAAAACGCAGCCACAGTTACAGTTGACGCATTAGCCCTCTTGTATGCGAGTTGTTCCTCAGCAGATTGCCATAACCATTTATATTTGTTTGCTTAAAAGAAGACTGCAGCGACTCAGACGAATCAAAAGCATAATTGCTGTAAGATTAGAAGAAGTTGAAACGGGAATCTTGTTCTTTCTCCTGATGGGTCGTAGAGACGCCTGTGGTGACCAGCGTGTTTCCAGATCATACCTTGAGCCCAGCTGTGCAACAAGGCTTTTTTTTAATCGGGATTCTTTTATTTTAACAAACTAAAATAACTAGTCACATGAATCTCCTCTACAAAACAGTAGTGGAAATATAACAATCCTGTATGTATAATAATGGGGTTTTTGTGAAATCGTTATAGCTTTTATAAGATTATATAAGTAAGCGTGATGGTTCTTTTCTTTTGAATGCTTAGGCTTCTAGACAATACTCACTCTATAAGAAACTTTTCTTGGTGCTTGTAAAACACAAGGGGTTTCCTCCAGAGCTGAAAAATGAAGCCAGCATGCATGAGGCAAAAACTGCTGCTCCTCCAAAAGGGAATTAGTCCCCACAGACTTCCGTGTTAAAATGCCCAAATTCACAGTTTAAAATGCATATTTACAGCCTGGTACGGAAAGCGGTTTTGGGCTTTATGGATAGTTTTCCCTCTCATAACAAGTAGTTTGTTTTTTCCATTCATCCACCTCGATCATTGATTTGGGGGCATGGTTGCTTTGACTACCAGATGTTCCAGCATCTATTACTTTGTGTCCTTAAACTGGACCTCTTCACTGTGTGTTGCTGGAACCTTTTGGAGTATTATTAATTGATTATACGGCTAATGTTATGCTTTGCTGTGTAGTACAGACCATCCAAGAACTTTGTCCTTCAGTGCAATTGTAGTGTTTTATTAGTCCGCACTATTTAGCCGATATGTCTGTCTGTATGTTGTGCCCGTACAATATATGCATGCACCTTGCTAACCAAGATTAACGGGGTCATAACGTTAGAAACATACTTTTTCCCCATGCTGCCTTTTAGGCAGCTCTCTGGCACTGTTGAAAATAGATGTGCTGTATCTGTACTGTGATTCAACAGGTACACTGCATGTAATTTATTTTCTCTAAATGAGTTATGAAGAGCAGTGTGCCCCAAAGAGGTGAGCAGCAGATCCTGTCCCTGAATACTCAAAGCAAAAGCTTTGGGTCAGTGCAAAACTACAGCTCACCTGGTGCACCCCAGGAGGCTTGAAAAACAACAACCACTCTGAGATGCTTATTAGTATTTTTCAGCATATGTGAAACATATATTATTTATTATATGTATCCTTTTAATTTAAGGGCACAGAAAGTTGATTGTTCATTATTTTTGATAAATTGAGTTTATGTGTGTAGCAGGGGTTCTCAAGGCTTTTTTAGGCCATGAATACCTTAGAGGGGAAAAACGTCCTGGGTACTGCCATCTAACTGTTACAGCAAAGACATCATAAATATAAAAATTTTTTTTTTAAAAAAACCCTTGTAGAATACATCAGTTTTTTTAAACAATGTTTTTCACAGCATTCATACAAAATTTGTACTGCGCACATTTTTTTTCTTTTTGCAATGATGGTGCATTATCTTAAATTAGCACGTGTACCTGTCAGTACAGAGCGTCAGTTCTTGGATTTAGAGTTGGCAGTTCACAGGTGTGTAATCAAGCTCAGAGTTCATTGTCACAGCATTGAGGTTGACAGCTTCTGCGCTTTTTAGTGAAACTGTCTCAGTGTAAACAATTTACTTTTACTCGCAGGTGTATTCCTCAACTTCCAGCTGGAAAAAAGTCATTGCATGTATTCTGATGCAACTCACCGAAAAAATGTCTCCTCGCAGCACTTTATGTCATAAGGTAAAGGCCCGACAAAGCTATACACAGACACCTAATGACTCCTCGAGCTCCTGTGAACAAGCACTTGGCAGCAGGAAGGTACAGTGCTGGCTCGCTTCATTTGGCTTGTGGCCTCATCAGGCTCATTTTTACGGGTCAGTTCAGTTTGATCAATTTAACCATTATTTTTGCATATCCATTAATAAGATGTCACAAAGTAAACTGAGAAGCACTGGTGTGTTCAGCTGCTGCACATAAATATAGAATAAGTGGCCACAGTAATGACAAGGCTGTTCCATCTCTGATTATAATGTGTACCATTATTGAATCCTACTACCTTGTGAAATGTATAAATTTCATGTGACTGTTAAATTATAGTAACTATTGTACTTGCGCGTCCTATTTAAAAACAAGTGCAGTATGCAACAAGTATACATGAAAATGTCAAAGAACACTGGAAGTGTAGGACAGAAAGTAACATTTGTGGCCTCAATTAGCTTAGCTTATTAAAAAATAGTGTCTAAGGTCACAGTGTCTCTATAAAACTTTCTGACATTTTTGTAAATTAAATGGTAAATTGACTGGTATTTATATAGCGCCATTACTACCACTTTTCAGCTGAGCACTTAAAGCAATTTTTACTGCAAGTCTCATTCACCCACGTTCGTGCCAAAGTGCCATATCTTACATTAGCACGCACACTCACACTCCAGCGGATGCGTCGGGGGCAACTCTGTGTTCAGTATCTTGCTTAAGGATACTTTGCCATGCGAATTAGAGGCGTTGGGGAGGAGCTGCCCATGCTATCCATTTTTATTTCATTTTGCAGTTTTATTTTCAGTTCAGTACAATTATGTTTTATTTATGTAACACCAATTCACAACAACAGCCACCTTGAAGCCCTTTGCTATTAGAGCAAGAACCCCCACCAAACAGATGAACCCCGTTGAGCAAACACTTGGCCACTGTGGAAAGGAAGAACTCCCTTTTAACGTATAGAGACCACCCACAGAACCACGCTGAGGGAGGGGCGGTTATCTGCTTCGACCAGTTGGGGATGAGGGGAAAGAGGAAGAGGGAAAAAGGAGGGTATATCAATTCATTAGGAGTGAAAAGTGAGGCATGTCTCCTGACAGCCTGATCCTATGGTAGCATAACTAGGGGATGGTTCAGGGTCACCTGATCCAGCTTTATCAAAAATTAAAGTGTTAAGCCTAATTTTGAAAGTAGAGATCCAAACTGCGAGCCGGCGCCACAGCTGTCGCAAAAGGATTGTAAATTGAATTGTGGATTTAACAGGGACTCTTTTGTTCGATAAAAACTGAGGCTACTTTGATTTCTACCAGTGTATAAATCAGATGAAAGTACTGTATTATCATTATTATTACGTTTCCAGAGCTGATCGTTTTTCCGTTTATACTTGGCTACATATTTGTTAGGCTTGAATTTAGAAAGTGAACTTTTCTGATCAATAATGCAGCAACCAGACTCTGGAAACAGTATTGTCTTGTGTAACATCCTGAAAGCCGGTTATCAGGACAGCATTGTGTAGCTTGGCTTGTGAAATTTCACCTTCCTGTCTTGATTGACTAGATAATTGAAGGCATTAGAGATGCTTTAAACACAAAAAAACACCATCACATTTGGTTCATTTTCTTCTCAGTTTGACTCTCATTTTCATCAATATCCACATTTAATAGCCCATTTAAAAAAATAATGCTATTATCTATGATCTTACTGGTAAATGTCCAAGGTAGGAGAGTTGCTTAAATTCATCTTAAGATTCCTTGCTTGTCTGGTAGGTTTGTATGACTTTAAATAGAAGTTATGTGTAAAACCAAAAGGTTGTGGGTTGGCCTTGGGGAAAACTGTAGCTTAGTTTATTGTTTTGGAAGAAGATTTGAGAAATGCAGTGCTTGCTCTGTATTTGTGTTATCCATCTCAAGCCTGGGTGTAGACACACTTCATTCATAAGAGATTTTTCTCAAAGCCTCATGAAACCTCTCTCAATAATAATTTAACATCTGACACTCTATATATTATATTTTTAAATATAACAACGAAAAAGTAGATTTGGAAAGCTCCGTATTCATCAGTGAAATCAAATCTTGTCCAGGAATTGGCATCAAAATTAGTGACATGAAACCAAGCTCTTCATATGCACCATTTCACACAATAACAAGCCGATTTGATTGAATGCCAAACAGTGGAATTGCAGGAAAAGATTGTTGTGTTCAGACTGTTTCCTGTCATCACTGATAAAATAATACCTGAGATCTGTTGTGCCATGATTGAAATAGACAAATAGTTTTTTTTGCCTCTGTGCATCACTCCTTTTGTTACTGGCAACGGCACAAAGTTACGTCCAATTCTACCCTCTCTACGCTGAACAGGAAGTGGAATCGTCCACATTAATGAGATGAAGAATTTATGGTTGGTATATGCCCCCGGATGACCTTGCGGCCTGGTGCTCTGCCAAAAACAACAAACGGGCTTCATTAGCAGTCTGAATGGGGGCTTATGCTGAAACACATTAGTATGATGGGTTCATAAATATATGGATTAATGTGATAAATTATGGCCATATTTTTTAGGTCATTTCAAGTGGCATTATCATATTGTTTTTAATGGGATGTTTGGAAGTACATACAAATTGCAATTAATTAAACATTTTTAAAAGATAATATTTCAAATGTAACACAAAATGTGCAGTTTTTTTTCCTTTAAAGCACATTAAAAGCACAGAAAAGCAATCAGCAGATTAATGTGGACTATAAAGTCATATTTAATGATTCTTAAGGTGTGTGGCAAAGTCATAACTTCAACTTCTAAAGCCATTAAACTGCTTACATTTCCATTTAAACCAAGGACCAGACGTTTTAGGATAATTCACATAAGATATTAACAGAAAAAACACTGTAGAAAACTTTATTGATAATCTGTTTTTAAGCTCTGTACTGTTAGAATCAGGTGTTGAATCCAGATGTACACTAAATTATAATAAATTGATCAAATAAAAATATCATGGTATTTACACCATGTTAGTATGAACCCAACACTTGAGGTGAGCAAATCTCTTCAATCAAATCAAAGGCTTTCTTCAAGATGCAGGTTTACATCAAAATGAATGAAGGCATTATTGTAATAAATCCTTAAATCTGCCTTCTTTTCAAAGCTTCAAACCCTCTTAGTGCGTTTTAATTAAGACTTTAATTAAATGGGAGTGTTAGATAGCATATAGGGTCGAGTCTCTAATGGGTGTCTGTGTTCATAAATTCTTGGTTTTAGCTTGTGAAATGTTTTATCAGTGTTAACGTTACCTCGTGGGTATGAGATGAGCTCTTTGATTTTGATCTTTTACCCCTACAAAGATGTTTGAACTGTTGTAGTTTAAAAAGCACAGAGCACCTGCACTGCATTTAGAATAGTTCACCTTTTTCCCTGCTGTTTGAGAAGTGTCTAATGTGCATGGGAGGATATTTTTATTTTTCTGTGCAGACTGTTGATATAAAAACTCTTAACACCCAGTGACAGATGATGTATTTATTATATGGATTTTTTTAAGAACATGGGTGATTATAGAAAAAAAGGACTTAAAATTAATTCTAGCATTCCTAGATTGGTATTTTAAATTCAATGCACCTGTTGAAGAGCTCTTAGTTTTGGGTTTATGGGGGGAAAAAAATCAAGCATGGGGTCTTGTTGCAGCATCTGGGGGCTGACTGAAGGATTGCTCCATTAGGTTGGAGCAAGAGCTGTGCATGAAGGAAAAATGTCAATACTGGTTAATCCAGGAGCCAGTTGAGGTGGTTTTGTCATCTGATTAGGTTGCCTCCTAGGTAACGTATTTCAGGCATATCCAACTGGGAGGAGACTGCTGCGGGAGACCCAGGACATGTTGTAGAGATTATGTTTCCTGGTGGAAAATGGGTGACTGGAAAGACTCGACATTTTCAGTGTTGTGACAACAGAAACGAGGTTCAGCAGTCGTTCATGTAGATCATTTGGTCATGGGTCCCTCCTTCCTCGATGTGAACTGACAGGTTTTAGATATCCATGAGAGCCACCCGTGCAGAAGAAATACTATAACTGCAGCCTTGTCACTACACATCCAACGCATGAGTCAGCACAGCTTCTCAAAGATCACTTGTGCGAGGAGCCCCTCTACCTTTGATGATAAGTGACAAGCCAAAAGATTTGCACAGGTGAAGACAATAAACAACAGCAGCCTTGTCACTGCTCCCAAAGCTCAGCCAACTGAAGCGCTGTGAGCACTCCGCCTGTTTTTTTTTTATCATTTTTTTAAGAACCTCATAGGATCTGGATGTTAGAAGAAACAAGCTTTGTGTGTCTCTAAGATAACAATTAATCTTTGACTCTGCTTAAACTGAAAAAAAAACCCTTTGAATTACTAAAGATTATTATACACTATATTGGCAAAGTATTCATTCACTCATCCAAATCACTGAATGCAGATGCTCCAGTCACTTCCATGGCCACAGGTGTATAAACCAAGCACCCAGGCATGCAGACTGCTTCTACAAACATTTGTGAAAGATGGGTCGCTCTCAGGAGCTCAGTGAATTCCAGCGTGGTACTGTGATAGGATGCCTATCATGCAATATTCCACAGTCAGCTGTTAGTGGTATTATAAAAAAGTGGAAGTGATTGGGAACAACAACAACTCAGCCACAAAGTGGTAGGCCACATAAAATCCCAGAGCGCTGAGGTGCATAGTGTGCAGGGGTTGACAACTTTCTGAGCCTCCAGATTAGCTTAAAAACAGTGCATAGAGAGCTTCATGGAAAGAGTTTCCGTAGATGAGCAGCTGTATCCAAGCCTTACATCACCAAGCACAATGCAAAGCGTCGGATGCGGTGGTGTAAAGCACGCTGCCACTGGACTTTAGAGCAGTGGAGACGTCTTATCATGCTTCTTCGTTTGGCAAGCTGGTGGACGAGTTTGGCTTTGGCAGTTACCAGGAGAACGGTACCCGTCTGACTGCATTCTGCCAAGTGTAAAGTTAGGTGGAGGGCGGATTATGGTGTGAGGTTGTTGTTCATGAGTTCCAGTGATAGGAACTCTTAATGCTCAGCATACAAAGACAATTTCATGCTCCCAACTTTGTGGGAACAGTTTGGGGATGGTCCCTTCCTGTTCCAACATGACTGCACACCAGTGCACAAAGCAGGTCCATAAAAACATGGATGAGCCAGTTTGGTGTGGAAGAACTTGACTGGCCTGCACAGAGTCCTGTCCTCAACCCGATAGAACACCTTTGGGAATAATTAGAGTGGATACTGTGAGCCAGGCCTTCTCATTCAACATCAGTGTCTGACCTCACAAATGTGCTTCTCGAAGAACGGTCAAAACTTCCCATAAACACTCCTAAACCTTGTGGAAAGCCTTCCCAGAAGAGTTGAAGCTCTTATAGCTACAAAGGGTGGGTCCATATCATATTAAACCCTATGGATTAAGAATGGGATGTCACTCAAGTTCACATGTGTGTGAAGGCAGACGAGCAAATACTTTTGGCAATATAGTGTAATAGCTTTCACATAAATCATACAACTGATTCTATAGTTGGTGTAATTTGGGTCCTAATTTTCAAATGCACTACATAAAACAGTGTTCTTTATACATAATATAAAATTGTTCCACAGAAGTTGGAAAGTGATTTATTTTTTGAATGCTTTCTGACATAGTGTGCAGTATTACAGTTCAAATTACATGTTTAATGTATGCTCCAAATGTAGATAAAGTGATCATTGTAGAATGATTTAGACCTTTAATTTGTATAGCAATTGTGTTCCCTTGAGGAGACATTATTTAGTTGATACTGAGGTTGGTTTTGAGAAGGATTTCTTTGTATCCAGTGACAATCTTGACACAGTTCACTGCCTTCAAACTATAGTTTCTATTCATTTCTCTAAATAGTTTGCGTTAGTCCGGTCTTAATATTTATTCATAGCCTCAGGGAGAAATGGTTTCCCATTAAATCAAATGCTGTCAAGAGTGATTTGTATAACACTGAGATTTTTTTTTTTTTTACTATTGGCTCATAACCTCTACAACTGTACAAGTTGGAACCTACCCGTGCAGTTATGTGCTCACTCTGTGAGAAGATTCCATTCTGAGTATTTTATACCTCAGGCCTGTAATCTGTTTTGTGTCTCCTGTTGCTACATTTCACCTCAATGATGCCAGGCAGGTTTATGGTTACCCATCACTCTTAAGAACAATAGGATCAAGGGTCAGCCTGAGCCCTTCTCACAGTGAGGCCGAGCAATATCACTCTCGAGATGAGTCCTCCTCTCCTTATTGGCTGAAATATCTGCTCGCTGTGCCACTTTCGACATGTAATCTACTGCTGGCAGCAGCAGCGAGGGAATCCGATCATAAATCTTCTCTGAGACTGAGCATGTTTTATGGGTTTCACGTTCTTACTGCTAAACTATGCTTGAGTGTTTCCGTAGCACTGGAGCTGAATATAAAACAGCTCAGTCTAGGGGGCAGTCTCTGAAGAGAGCCATGTGTTTTCTGGTGCCCATTAACCAACTGAATCATAAAAACATGTTGATCCCTGGGAAACTCAAGCTGCGGCTTGTGCCAGGACTTAAAACTGTAGATACTGTATATGTAAATCCTGTGGCATCTATGGTTGTGACCATACGGGTGACTTGTTTAATGAAGGCATTTTATTGCTTGAAATAAATACTTTAGGGGCACGTTTTAAGAACAAACTTCAGGATTTCCGTAAGATTCAGAGAAGAGACATTAAAAAACTGCAAATCAGTATAGCTAAAGGTATCAAAAACTCTGTATATAAAAGATGGATGTCGTCTGTGTGTCCCAATATTGATGCTAATGCAGAGGTTCCTCAAAAACTTAACCCTGTGGGAGGAGCTTGATGAGGCCATGGAAAAAGACTTTCAGACCGCCTCAAAGCAATTTTGGCAAATTGTCAGGTGACTAAGGAGAACGGGACGGAAAGCGGTGCTCTACTCAGAGTGAATACTGCAGGTGGAGCACTGCTGACTTCAACTGAGGCTATAGTCAGCAGTGGAAGGAATACTTTGGGGGCCTCCTTAATCCCACTGACACGCTTTCTGTAGAGGAAGCAGAGTCTGGGGACGTTGGGGGGACTCGCCCATCACTGGGGGTGAGATCACCAAGGTAGTTAAACAACTCTTGATGGCAGGGCCCCTGGGTTGGATGAGATCCGCCCTGAGTTCCTGAAGGCTCTGGATGTTGTAGGGCTACCTTGGTTGACGCGCCTCTCCAACATTGCATGGAGATCTGGAGCAGTTTCTCTGGATTGGCAGACTGGGGTGGTGGTCCCTATCTTTAGGAAGGGGGGCCAGAGGGTGTGGTGCAACGATTAGGCAATCATACTCCTCAGCCTTCCCAGGAAGGTCAGTACCAGGATGCTGGAAATAAGTGTTCATCTATTAGTCAAACCTCAGATTTAAGAGGAACGGTTTTCATCCTAGTTGTGAAACATTGGACCAGCTCCTTATCCTCTCAAGGATATTTGAGTGTGCGTGGGAGTTTGTCCATCCAGTATACATGTGCTCTGTGGACTTGGAGAAGGCACGGGGTATCCTGTGGGAGGTGGTGCGGGAGTATGGAGTGTCTGGCCCTTTGTAGCTAGCCATTCAGTCCCTGCTGAACCGCAGCGAGAGCTTGGTCCACAGTTTGCAGATGGTGCTCAGTGTGAAGCAGCAGATATGAGAACTAGCACGTCTAAGTCTGAGAGTATGGTCCTCAGCCGGAAAAGGGTGAGGTGGAGGAGTTTAAGTATCTCAGGGTCTTGTTCATGAGTGAGGGGAGAGATTAACAGACAGATTAGGGCTGCGCTGCAGTGATGCGGTTGCTGCATCGGTCCGTTGTGGTAAAGGAAGAGCATAAAAGCGAAGCTGTTGATTTACCGGTTGGTCTATGGGTTCTTCTTTTTTAAAACAGAAGAAGGTAGAAAAAAAGGGTTAAAAAAAAAAGTTTGAAGAACTGAAAATCAATTTCAGCACCACAAAGAAGGTCATGAAAATTCTGCATGATGTGCTTTACACTCCGGAGAAAAGTTGGACCGGCAGCTCTCGTGTGCTTTTTAATAACAGGAACATTTTAGCAAACGAGCTCCAAATGTTTTCATTCTTGCATGAACAATAACGCCAACATCTAAACAAGTCTGTCTCAGCTGTGGAGGGGGAAAAAAGTTGTTTCAAAGATTAACTGTTGCTCTCCTTTTCTTTGTCATCCTTTTTTTAAAATGTTGTAAGGCCTGCAAAGGTTGACATTTCTCATCACAAATTTTAGACTTGCATATAGGCATGCTCGCACCCTCCTCACACTTTAATGATGAGAAAAGATAACGAGGTCTGTATTGTGGCCTTCCTGCGATGCAGGGGTTAAACCTCTCTGCAGTCTTGCAAACACACCAGGCAAATTAGGGAGACAAACTGTCAAGCAGTTGTTTGTAATGACAAAGGATATGGCAAAACCGTGTTGTTATTCCTTTCATCTTCCCCCTAGTTACATAAAGTTTTCATGGCAAAGGATTCTGACTGCCTATTCACAACAAGGTTTTCTATTCCACTGTGCTACATGTCAGTCACCCTGGCCCAGTTTCATTGCATTTGAATGACAGCAGTTTCATTCAGTTTGAGTGATATGTAGTGCAAACAGACTGAATGATTTGAAGGAACATGGCAGAGTTTGGCATTCATGATTGTTATTTACAGTTTTTTGTTAGTCATGAAAAAATGATCCAACACATTTTAACAGAAATATTTTCTACAAGCGTGCAATCGGGCCTCAATTTCCTTTCTCTGACAAATCAATGTAACCGTATCGCAGAGTAACCATTAACATTTTTAGCTCGGCTTTTTCAAAGACAAAGTTGAGCTATTGCCATAGCCTGGGCATCGGCCGTTGGCGACGGCGGCTTCTGTCCCACAAAATCCGACCTAGGATACATATATAAGTGTACAGTACCAGTCAAAAGTTTGGAGACACTTACACATTCATATGAATGGTAAGGAAGTAAGTACTTTTGAGTGGTAATTTTACAGTCATGGCCACTTAGAAAAGCTATTATCATAGGGAGGTTACACCAAGTTTTTATTTTTCCTGTTAAACTGAGCAAATCAGTAGTTCAGGTCGGCCACACACTTAAACTCAGCCGCAGTCCAGCAGATCAGCTGATCTTACTGCAGTACCACATTCTCTGCTGGTAGTCTTCTACACATCTCATTGGCTGATTCATATATGGCTTACATCCATCCATTTTCTTTCACTTATCCAATACAGGGTCAATACAGCTAATTTAAGTCAATTAACTTAACTTACAAATGTAATTATTTAGGGAATAGCAGACTTGGTCTCAGCTACCTTTCGCCAGGTTAAGGGTAATGATCAATGACTTGTGTAAGCTCTGCCTGCCCAAAAAACTGAGGTGTTGAAACATTTCCATTGGCTGCTTTTCATATTAGTCTTTAAGAAGTGACAAAGACTGCCACATTCTGTCATATCTGACTTTGAAATATAAAGTAAACATTAACCAGATCATTTCATGTCAGCTGACTGACTTGTGTAGACAGTGCTCAGCTCAAGTGTGTGGCAGTGGTGAAGCTCTACTTAGCACAGAGCCCCTACCAAAACCAAAAAAATTATAAAGTCAGATTTTTAACCACAGAGAACTTTATGAAGAAAAGATAATAAAAAAAAAAAGCTTGAATCCACAAACCACACAATTCATTTCATTCCACATTTCAAGTCAATTTGCACCAAGCTCCCCAGAACTGTTGGCAGAGCAAACTATACATGAAACATTTCACTGGGCATGTCAGCACGTTTGTTTCAAGTCTTTCAGTCTGTAAACTTTTCCTATGTAATCGGCTAATTCTGAACTCAGGAAGCTGAAAGTTTATTAGTTTTGTTTTAACAAATCTGCACAGAGGTTTAGTTCATAAATATCAATACACAGCGTAAAAAACGTGTTGCCAACCGGAGATAACTTTTCTTTTTTAAATGAATTTATGTTCGAGGAACCCCATCGGCACGTTCTTTATGTGTAGTGATATGCACCAACAATTTTAATTTGAAAGATAAAGATTCACAGAATATTCATATGTAGTGTGTGTGTGTGTGCGTATCTAATTATTTGTGTTTGGTTATCTGTAAAAAGAAAATTTAATGAAGTTAAATCAAAACATTTACTTTTATTTCTTCCTACATCCACACTAAAATATGAAGCCACAATAGTAGGCCACTTTTTTGAATTCTCTCCCAGCTTAGCTGAAGTCTGAGGCAGTCTGAGCAGGAGTTTTAGTGCAGTGAACGTCGTCTGCTGCTTCCTGTTGCCCAGTTTTAAAACCAGTGACCGTGATTGGACCAAGCAAATGTCAGTATAAGCTCCATAAGCTTTCAGATGTCTAAGTTATTAATCTGATCTGATCACTTTAGCACAATATTTGATGAACATTTTTTTTCTTTGTAGTAATAGCTTTTTTTTTCCCCCCAGAAAAGAAGACTTAAGATTTTTTTAATTTATTTTACAAAACCTAAATAAAACAATCATTTTTAAAATATGTATTTTAGTATCTTATGTGAAGGCCTTATGTCCTATTTTTCATGAGGCAATGTTTGTCACTCTGTGACCGCTGTGTTGACCTTTACTGTAGACTCAAGGGAGCTGCAAGGCCAGAGCTTTGGCATGTGGTATTATTCTCATTCAGTCCTGCCTGTAATACCACAGATCATGTCATTTAAGTCACCCACCTAATAATGCTTAGGTCCCTCCCTGGATTGGCCGTGTTCTGGCACATCTCATGGATGCTTAATTAGATTATGAATACAGTGTTTGGAGACCAGAGTCAGTGCCTGCAGCTCTTTGTTGTCTTCCTTGGGCTATTCTGAAGCGGTTTTGGTGGTGTGGCTGTAATTGAATGAGGTTTTCTCAGACGCCTGCAGCATCTTACCACTGCACATCCTGTGACACCATTGCCCTGATGTAGCTGCTCCAGCAGTATCAGCAGCCGCACAGTAATGGTTCCCATTTAGAGACTTGCAGAATTTGTTGTGACAGTGGTATTAATTGTTGGTTTGTTAGCAAATAGATCTCGGTTTACATCCTGTTGGGATCTTTTGGATTTCCACTTTATTTGGCTTTCTTTACTCGTTGGATTTGAGTCACTTTGCTGTCACTCGCTGTGATTATGCAGTGCTTCAGTTAGGTGCCACTTTATTCTGCATCTATATTTTGTTTGCTGTCAGCTGGGGTGGGCTCCAGCCTGGATGGACAGACAACTGTTTGTTTTCCAGATCAAAATACTGCAGAACCACACTGATTTGTTGGGATGTTATCGGACTTACTTTCCATCTTGCTTGTTTACAACTTCCAGACACAAAGACACAGCTGGTGCCTGCCGACTGGTATGAGAGGGCGGTAAATTTTAACCACCTAGTCAACTAATTATGCACGTGCCTAAATGGTACAGGTCCAAGTTAAATTCACATGAATTCTAACAAATGTGTTGCTCGCTACACCTGAAAGTTAGCTGAATGTTTGGCTGCTTTGCCACATCACAGCCACATTTCTGTCTTTTCTGTAAGTTACCTCAGCGTCAGCTTTTTATATTTTTTGAAGAAGACTGAGACAAGTCGTGAAGTTGTTACATGCGTCATAGAGCAGCAGCTCCTAGATGCACAAAATTTAATCATGCTTCCCACATGAGGTGGATGTAATTGGGCACTATTTTGGTGCTTTGGTTATGTGCAGTCCATCCCTCAAATTCAAGGCTGTAATTGGAACAAACATAGTGGTCCTGCATGCTTCAGATTGGCTGCAAAGATTTAATCAACTGAAAGACTAGAGCTTATCAATCCAAAGAGGTGCTGTGTAAGGCAGAAGAAGAACACATTAATAAAACTTACTACACACTGTGCTCACACATTTTAATGTGTATGTAAAGGTTGAATTTTTTTTTAAACGTCTTAGAAAACATTTCATACAATAAATGTATTCATGGATTTTTTTGGGGGGGGGGCAGGGACTTTGTGATGAGTGCAGTCACATTGAGAAACCCAAATACAAACACCTAACCTCTGTGCTAAGATGTAATCTGTGTAGGCAGTGATGCACGAATATTTTGGAACACAAAAATTGCACTGCACTGTCCGAATTAAATAGGCACTCCCAGTCACGCCAAGCTCGAATGGTCACAGGCAAAGCAGGCACTGTTACTTCACGGGCCCACGCTCAATGAGTTCATCTGTGTAGCACAAATTCTGAGCTCTAAATTCAGTTACTTATTAATAACTGCAAACTAGTTGAGCTCTGGGACTCAGCCTTTACTCACTGTAATTAACTGTATTTTTCATGAAATGCATAAAAGGATGTTGATAGAACCATTCAGTCATTTTCATGGCTGAAAATGAAAGATGTAACATTAATGGGAATTTTTGCATAAAACATAAAGTTTTCCTCACAGGAGCAAGCAGAAATTTGATCATGGATTTGTTCTACATGAGTGCAGCTTATGTGATTATTCATGCAGAATACAGTCATATTTACAACAAACAATGCTCAATCAGGCAGCAACCAAGGCTCCAATACGTGGAGCATCACTTTGTCTCTTCTTGTAAAATTTAGCTGCTTTTGTAGATCTTAAAACATTTTTAAATTAGTTTGCCATGTGTGCCAGCTATCTTTGAAGTGTGTAGTTTCTAAGGGTTTTTCTAAGAGTGGAACAATTCCATTTGAATGAATGAGATGTTTTCTTTGAGAAAATAAATGGGCTTTGCACACTGCAGGTAAGAGTAAAGTGATGCATCATCGCATTCATCATATATGCAAAATGGTTTAATAATAACTCCATGACACAATCAGAAATAAATATCAATTGAAATGTGCTGTCTATATCATGTATACACGCCCTCATTATCCAAGCCTTGTACCAGTGTTTCATCATCCTATCCATAAAATGAACACAAGATTCTTTTTTTTAGACAAAAAAACAAGTTCTTTTTTGTGCTAAAACATTATATTTAAGAAAAAATGAACAAGCCAATGGACTCACTGCATTAAAAGAAATTTCTTTTTCTTCCTGTCATATCAAAAAAAGTCCAAAAAGCACATTTAGTTAAAGTCGTTCCACAGAGCCTTTTGAAGCTCTTTAATCGTCTAATTGCTTAACCAGTTTTGTCTTTTAAGGTATTTAGTTGTGAATCATGCAGGAAGTCAACTCAGGCCATGTAACATTAAAGGAAAGAAAACAGAGGAAGCACTGTTCCTTGAAGTCCCGACTACTGCTCATATTTGGTTTAGCCAGCATTGCGCACTAAAAGCAAGTCATATCACATTCACATTGATTCCTGCTTTCTAAGCTCCTAGCCCAGCACTCACTCCCTTGTGCTTCCTATTTAAACATAAAAAACATTCCTTTCATACAACCCAGGGCCTAAGGTTTACAAGTAAATACCACTTAATTATTCCCTTTTAGTATACAATATATAGGGAGCCTAATTTGAGCCTCAGCATGAAGAAAACATGAAATAGAAATGCAGCGCCCTCATCATCGTGTACTGTAGCCTGTTTTTAATGTTTCTTCATTAAGGTTTTGCATATATAAATGAATGTACACAATTTTAAAGCTGGTTAATACATTTAGTTGGGATTATTATCTGAGACATAATGAACTGTATATATTTCAGGTGCCATCTGGTGAGATAGTAACCTAAGGTCGATTACATTTATTTCTGACTTCATTCTCAGCTCATTAATTCAGTTATTCAGAGAGCATAATCAACAAGAGAGTATTTATGCCATATGGATATTGGCATATATTCCTCCATAAAATAGCATCTTCCATAGATGCCATCTGTGTACGTATCTGTATTAGGGCAACCAGAAAAACATAGTTTTCCTATTTTATTTTTTTTTAAATACTTTCCTCAAGCTCTTGCCAGATTGCTTGTGAATATTTGGTTAATTGTGCCTCCAAAGGCCATTAAAAAGCATTATTTTGGTTTGTACAGGTTACAAAGAATCTCAAATCTATCCAGCTCTGAGAAGTCTCAGACAGGATCTTGGGTTTGTAAATGGGGCCGTTGTGCTTATTTGCAACTCTGTATTTTTATTCTTGGACTTATGTAGTGTTGCATCCTTCACAATTAAATATAATCCTCAACTGTCTAAAAGGGCAAACATTAAAAAAAAAAAAAGAAGGCAACTTCATTCCAGAAATGGTTGCCCTTCACAAACAGAAGGTTTGAATGGGCTGCTCAGCTCACAGCCAGAGCTATGTACTGCTTTCACTGACGTCCTACGGAGCCAAGGGAAGAAAAAAACAGAGTGAAGCAGAACATTTAGAGCAGTCTGAGCTTTTAGCTCATAGGGATTACTTGTACTGTACAATTATTTGAAATTTTTGCCTTGTTTAATATTTGTGCTCATGTTCATAACAGTGTGCAGATGCAACAATATTTAAACTTTTTATGCTTCAGCTCCCACACAACCTTAAGCTTGGTAGATGGATGGATGGATGAAAATCTACCTCTTGTACATGGAGAAAAGGTGACAAGCCTTTCACAAAAAATTTTGAGACTGTACAGAGATAGCCTTTCACTCTCTCTTCACTCAATTTCCTCCCTGTGCAAGCATGAAAAAAATTATGCTGGCTGTGAGCTGATGGCCAAGTCAGGCAGCTCGAGCTGGTTGTGGCCTTTCACTAACAGCAGTCTGTCTGTCATCATCTAAAAAGGATGAAATGAGTGAAATCTAAGGGTTTTCACCAAGCTCTGCCACAATTTCCATTCCTAGTCATGGTCTAGTCACATACAGGTCTCTGCTTTGAGTGTGACCTTCTAGATGACATACTGAAAGTGCGTGGCCCCAAGAGCCACACACATCGTGCGGGTTGATTAGTAGTTTGTTGCACCTCCGAGGTTTGTCTACTATAAATGAATACAAGCTAGTACTGAAGTGTCAACTTCCATGATCTCCTTCCTCACAAGAAAAATGCAAGTACAATGTTTGAAGAGAAAAAAAATCTACAGGTCTCTCATGTCCTTTCACCAGGAAGTGCAAACTAGAATCTAAATGAGCAGTTTCCAGGGCTAACTTTCTGTCCTATGTGCTGGTAGCAGGGAGAAGAGCAGGCGTGCTTTGCATGTACATGTGAGGGGAAAAAAATGCTCTAACATGCAGTGTGTTCTGGTGACAGACAAATTAGTCAGTTAGGAGATGGTGACATTGGCCTGTTGTTTTGAGTCATCATCCATTACCTGTGAACGGCGTTTTTCTGTTACAAAGTGAACATGTTTTAATCACAAGTGCTGTCACCCGATTGGAGCAATTTCCCGTGGCTCTGTAAAGTACGAGGTTGCAGAGTAATTGAATTTTGGTCATAATTAAAAAGTGCAAGGAGCCATGTGATCTCTCCCCCACGCCTTTCATCTTCGTAATAGCGCAGCAGTTTACATTGAGAGGCCAAGTTTTCATCACTGAAATTAGTAATTTATTGAGGTCTTCCATGTTTTATGTGCCACGGAGGGTAGAGCAACAGCCTTATTAAATTGGACATGCAGTTTAATTTGACATTGACAAGAAGAAAACACAAATGAGCCAAGGTTCAGCCATGTGCAGAGGAGAATGGGCAGCAAAAGCAAAATAAATGACAAGGGAGATATCAGTTTGCTGTAGTAATGTCTATGATCATTTCCTTGAGTTGAACTAAAAGGTACTTTAAATTATTTTTGCAAAGAGAAGGTGATTTCCATTTCTCGCTACAAGTGAATTTAATGTGTCTTTGTGGTTCCTCTAGGCTCCAACCCTGATATTTCCAACTTCACAACTGCTGTGATATTTCAATCAGCACAGTATCATTAGACAGTACTGCGGCTGTTGTGTCGTAACCTCCGAGTTATTCTGAACAGGAGGGTGTAGGTGGAATAACACATCTGATTATAGAACCACATGAAGAGACCAGCTCGGAAAAAAAATAAATCAATGGGAGAGAAGAATTGTAACTAATGGTTGCATAGATGGGGAGGGAACTATAGAAAATGAAATTATAACACAGGGGGAAAGACGCAGAGAGAAAGCAGATACAGTGATGCGGAGGACTGAATATGGCTGAGATATCTTTTGACATGTAGTGCCTCTACAATATATGATGAATCTACTGAATAGAGGATTACATGACACATGTATCACCTGAACACTGTGCTTTGGCTCAACTCTTGCATTGTTGGTTTTTTGTAAGCTGGTGAAATGTAAAGATGCTACTGCTGCACTCTGTGCAAGGAGCTGTGAATAATGGCGTCAGCAGATCGGGAAAATGTTGAGTCAACTGGACCGCTGCTGCTTTTTGGTGTCATTTTTTATCCCCACTGTTACTCACCACTTATTATTCAAAACAAATGCCTTACTGCAGTTCACTATACCAACATAAATAATCACCATCGGGCAGAATTTATTTATAGAAAATTATATTTTAAACATGTAATTGGGTGGTAGATAATGCTTTAAATCAGTGGTTCCCAAAGTGTGGGCCAAGGTCCTGCAGGTGGGCCGCAGCACTCTTGAGTTTGGGAACCACTAATTTAAATAAAACAAAAGCAGTGTGTCATTAGAGTCAGTAGTGTGTGATTTGAAAACATACCAACATACCAGATTCACCTTTTTTAAATGTTATCAGACACTTAAGTGGTAATTATTAGTTTTATTAGTTATTTCCATACACATTGCCCATAGCTGATGACCTGCTCAGGCTCATCAGGCCGTTAACACCTGATTTATTGGTGCGGTCTACCTTGAAAATTTAAGTAGCCACTGTTGCATGTTATTGGCGGGATTGTTACAGAGCAAGTAATCTCACCATGTGTTTTACAAAAAAAAACTTTCCAAAATTTTTGCACCTCTGTTTGTCGATAAACACCATTTAAACACTGACCTGACCAGCTTGGTTGCGCAACACATGCTTCCACCCAGCTTTGATGTATGTTTTACCATTCTCAAATTACGCAGTGATTTGTCACCAAAGATAATCCCATTCCTTACGACGGGCAGAATGTCGAGAGCCGGGACGGAGAGACTGATGGAGTGAGACAAGTAGAAAACTTCATCTGAAAGATTTCTCTGCAAATTTGCAGGTAAATCGAAAATTTTCACTCTATAGCCATTGTTTTATCACCAAATTGTAGGAAAATTTGCCTCCTTAAAAACAAGGTCTTACTCAAAAGCCAGCAATTTTATAGTTTTTGATCAGCATGCATTTGATTGAGAGGAGTGGTATCTCACTGGCAAATAGGCTCTTATTATAATATGATCAAGGATTTCTGGAGAAAAGAAGAAGCAACCTGTTTTTCTTATATTTCTCCTGCGAATACATTTTTAACACTAGGAGTACATAATGGGCGGATCTGTAGAGCAGCTTCTTGGGACACTCACAGGTTTTAAAGCAGGTGGATACAAGTCACGTTTTGAATGTTATAAGCCGTTTTTACAAAAGGAGTGCGGAGCAGAGAAATATTAACAGTTGGTTGCTCACAGTCACACAGGCAATTATGAATATAAAAGATGAGTCAGTATGTAGTATGTTTGAATACTCTTATGCTTCTGTGAACAGACACAGTATTCAGACACTTCTGCAATTACCGTGGGAACTGTAACTCCTTAACCTTTAATTAAATAAATATTAAGTGTTATCTCCCTTGAGTTAGTGAACCTAATTTACCTCCAGCTTATTTAGCAGCAAGCCAAACATGATGTCCAGCAGTAGCAACAATCCCACCACAGTTTTTCCAGAAATTACATAGTCTAGTGAACTTTTGTCTTCTCCCTCTTGTAGTTTTTTTTTTTTTTTTTTTTGTCCTGTTTGTTCTCCTATGGTCTTTCTATGTTCCTCTAATATGCCTAATATTAGATCGGTGTGTTTGGTTCTTCCAGAGGTCTCTTCCTGTTTAAAGGAAGTTTTTTCTCCCCACTGTTACCAAGTGCTTGCTCAGAGGGGATTGTTTTGTTGTTTGGGTTACAATATAGAGTTCCCTGAGACAGCTGTTGTGAACTAGAGGTGGAGTGTTTTATCTTTACAACAGCAACATGAGTTCATGCCATAATTCAATTCAGTTTTATTCCTATAGCGCCAAATCACAACAAACAGTCGCCTTAAGGTGCTTTGTATTGTAGGGTAAAGACTCTACAATAATTACAGAGAAAACCCAACAGTCAAAACGTCCCCCTATGAGCAAGCAGTTTGTGACAGTGGGACTTACCATTTTTAAAATGAACACTAGAGGTCTCCTGGATAATCTGTTTTTTGTTTGGTTTTTGGTGGTGGTGGTGGTTGGGGGGGGGGGTTCTGTTTTTTTTATGTTTATCACTGGTTACATTGTATGCCAACTGCCTATTGAGCCTTGTGGTAGGTGGAGGAGGGCGCCTACTGAGCATATCTGTGTGGCTGATTACAACTGATAAGGGCCGTTCATTGGGATGGCTGATATGTAAATCAGGATGCCAGAGTAAAGGTTATGAAAGAAGGATGTGTTGAGAAAGATATGATGGATAGCTGCAACAGAAAAACACAGAACAAATCACACATGCAAGCGTATTTGTCTGAAGCCAGCTGGTCACTCTAGTGCATAATCAAGCAGAATGTGACTTTATTTGTGTCAGTGGTATCATCCCACACATTGATGGGCCACTGGGAAAGTTTCTTGCTCCTCCAGATGGACAAAGTGCCCCTGGTTCTTGAAGTTCTTCTGTCTCGGTGGCAGAATGAACTGGTGCCTCTTTTTTGTAAACCTCAGATCATTTTTGAAGCCTGCAAAAATTGGCGAGAGATATGAGTGCAGATGGGTAGTTAACAGAAGCAACCTGCCAATCAGCATTGAATAACAAGATGCATAATCCTGTTTTATAAGCTTTTTGTTTTTTTCATTCTTTTGGTCCACCACCGTCTTCTTCATCACACTGAAGTCATTATTTTAGTGTTGATTTGTTTGCTAGAACCCCAGGAGTTATCTTTACTAGTGCCTGACTGATACAGGATTTTTTTTTAAGATAGATAAAAATATTTGCTGATTTAAAAATCTAATATATCAGCTGATATTTACTTTTTCTTTCAGATGTACATGACATAAATAGATTTACTGAACGTTGCATGTGTGGTTATATTATTAGTCCTTACTAAGATTAGGATTTTAAATTAAATAATCTTATTTCACTTATCACTCACCAGTGCTTAGCCTTTAAGATCATTATTTACCTGTATCAGAGAGGAGCGTGTTCTTACAGTCACAGCAAAACGTGCAAAGTTCATTTTGGTCTTTTTTATCTTATTTATTTTTTGCTCGCTCTCTGAGATTGTTTGAACTCATTTCATTTAGGTTACGATTTCCAAAGCTAACATCCACCCTGTACACTTTTCAGCAGCAGATGCCAAAGATATTTCATTTCATTTCACAACTGTAATGATTTTCAGATCTGATCCGATGCTTGCTCAGGACATTAGCAAAATGTGTTCTCTGCAGAACTGAAGAAGGAAACTCGGAAAACGAAAATGGGGTTACTGTAGGCCTGCCATTCTTTTGATGTATAGCCATCATGTACATCTAATAGAGAGACATCCAAGTCATCTTTTAATCACATCATAGCCTTCAGCATTCCTTATTGTCTTACATCAGTGCATCAAAGTAGATTTCCTTTGGGGTGTGTGAATATGATCATCAGAAAAAAACAAAAACAGGGCTCATTTCATCCTATTTATTATTTTTTATTATTTTAACTCTTTGATTTCTTTCCTCTGTAGCTAGGTGGTATGTAACTGAGGTTGAGTATAGCTTTATTGAGCATGGCTTTGGTTCAAGCATGACAATGAAATCAAGCCAATCCCAGTAATTCAGTTAATGCCCTGCTACATATCCAACTGGCCAACTTATTTAGGGCCTGCAATTTAAGCCGAATTTTGAACTTTGCAGCTCACCTCTACTCCAGCACTTGCTTTTTGTGCTGTTTCTGACTAAATTAGCAACTTATCTGTTGCCACTGGTGTGGTCTGTTCTCGGTCTTGGCGCTGCTCTCCTCACCTCACCTTTTCATGAATGCACACGGGAGGGATAAGAGGACCCAGTCTGCAACGTTTAACTGTTGTAGTTCTGAGTTAAATGCAGTGGTTCCTCCAGTACACAGATATCCATAATTGCCACTAGATGTGGCGAAGCTTCACACTATATGCTTCACACAAGTTTGTATAATTTAGTGGAAAATCCATTCGGATTCCAGTTTTTAAAATGAAAGTGAAACCATCAGGTCCTTGTACAGCCCACATACAAAAGACGAGTCAGTATGTAGTTATCAGCACATCAGATCTATCTTTGAATATTCATGTGCTTCTGTGAAGAGGCACGCGTATTTTCAGAAACTTCTCCAATTCATATATTCTGTATTTACTGTAAACAGAAAGCTTTCTGAAGTAGGTACATTGTAGTAGGAGGTGTGACCATTGATAATTACCCACTTGGTCTGCCTTCATGATGAAATTTGCTTTGCATTTTTGTGTCTGTTTTTAGGCCATTTGAAAATACCACGCTGACATGAATCCCTAGTGGACTCACTTGCATCCCAATTTTTCTCTTCTTTTAATCTGGGGCTGTTTATTTGGTTGGGTTTGCTTTCATCCTCTGTAATTTGCTTGTGGCAGATTCTGTTCATTTTTCAGTCACAGAATAATTTGCTTTGCACTGTAAATGCAAGATAGCTGTATTCAGGTGTGACTCATCTGAATGTACAATGGCTAATGCTCGCCTTGAGTGCGATCCCAAGTTTTAGTCTGCAAATTATGTGAAAGCCTCGTGATTACTGTCGCATAAGACACTTTTCCGCAGTTGATACTGTTCACAAACTGCCAAAATGAAAACATTTTGTTATTCACTGTCTAAAAGGCATGCATTTGTTGATACCAAAGTTTTTCTTCTTAGAATGAGGTGTATAGTGATTTTTGTGCCCCACCCACCCCCACCTACACACACACACACACACACACACACACACACACACACACACACACACACACAACAAATATTACAAAGAAATCTTTGAGAGAGATTAAAAATACAAAGCAACCCTGCTTATCTCATCCACCCTATCACTCTAGTGGCATTACGGCATAGCAGATTTTGCTCTCAACAGATACCATTCAAAAGTGTCCTGCTTAGTTTGGGTAAATGGCATTCATTCAGCTAGGCCAGGCTATTCAATCTAATCTGTACTTCTCTTGACATATTGGCTTAAGCTTGTTGTGCACTATGCCATTTGACAGTCAAAATCAATGTGGCTTAAGTAGAGATCCAGCAGCAATCACTGCAGAGCCCCCACCTAACCCCAAAGTCCTTAACCCCTGCTGCCTCCATGCTTACCTGTTTTGTACCAGCATCATTTTCAATCAATCTCATCTTTCCACCATGAAAAAAATACCACTTCGATCCATAGCCAGAATGATCAAAACCATTGCCCATGTCTCTTAGGGAGTAAAAATTCCATTACCATGTAAAGCAGTTTCCATTTCTGTCCTCCCCTTCCTTTAGTTTTACTGCAGATACATTCAACCGGGTACTTGGACTCTGAAAAAGCTTTTCCATTCTGTGCACTCAGACTTGAGGACACAAGTTAAATGGCTTTGTCAATACCAGAAGCTGTATTTTGTTATTACCCAACATATTATAGGTAAAAGTTTTCTGTCATAGAATCACTAGCTTGGCTTCTACTGAGTGCCACTTGAGCAACAGGAGACACTGTTGATTTTACTAGGTTATTGAATCGGTGTGTTTGTGATGTGAAACTGACTGATTCAAAACACAAGATTGTAGTAATTCATAATTTTTGGCACATTTACACAGCCTTATCTTAGCTAAGTGTATTTATATTTCAATGTTTTTTATTCATTTATGCCAACAGATATACAGCCATTCAGCAGAAAGGAAGATGAATACTTAATAAAACATCACCAAAATCAATGTTATCTTTGAACATCCATCCCTATTTGTGGGCCAAATGAGCCAAAAGTCTCGTTATTGTTTCTCATAAGTGACTACATGAAACATCTGTGCAGGAGGTTCTAAAGGAGGTTCTGTGGGTTACAAAAATCAAGTCTTTCTCCAGCTGCACTGTGAGTGATTTCCAAGTGTGTTTAACAAAGGTGTAAAAAAAGGTTTAACTGTTTAAATGCAATTATCTAACAAAAAGAAAAGAAAAAAAATCTGTTCAAGCTATAAAGACAATTACAATTATGGAAAGGCAGTCCACTCCTACAGCCATGGCCAAAAGTTTTGAGTATGGCACAAGTACTGGTTTTCACAAAGTTTGCTGCTTGAGTTTTTATGATGGCAATTTGCATACACTCCAGAATGTTATGAAGAGTGATCAGATGAATTGCAGATAATTGCAAAGACCCTCTTTGCCCTGAAAATGAACAAACTTCCCCAAAAAACATTTCCACTTCATTTCAGCCCTGCCACAAAAACACAGGTGATAGTGTTGATGGGGACAAGGCTAGAGATCACTCTGTCATCCTGATTGAGTTCAAATAGCAGATTGGATACTTTAAAATGAGGGTGGTTCTTGAAATCATTGTTGTTCCTCTTTTCACCATGGTTACCTGCAAGGAAACACATGCAGTCATCATTGATTTGCATAGAAAGGGCTTCACATGGGTATTGCTGCTAGTAAGATTACAACTAAATCAAACATATATCAGATCATGGAGAAATTCAAGGACAGAGGTTCAGTTGTTGTGAAGAAGGTTTCCGGATGCACAAGAAAGTCCTGCAAGCACCAGGACTATTTCCTAAAGGTGAATTAGCTGCAGGATCGGGGCGCCACCAGTGCAGAACTTGCCCAGGAATAGCACCAGGCAGATGTGACTGCATCTGCACACACAGTGAGTTTGGAGGATGACCTGGTGTCAAAAACATCAAGGACAGGCAGATACTCTGCAACAAGTGCAGGGATTGGACTGCTGAGGACTGGGGTAAAGTCATTTTCTCTGAAGCCCGTTTCCGATTGTTTGGGGCATCTGGAAAAATGACTGTCTGGCAAAGAAAAGGTGAGTGTTACTATCAGTCCTATGTCATGCCAACATTAAAGCATCCTGAGCCCACTCATGTCTGAGGTTACTTCTCAGCCAAGGGAATGGGCTTACTCACAATTTTGCCTAAGAAAACAGCCATGAATAAAGAACGTCACCAACACATCCTCCAACAGCAACTTCTCCCAACCTTCCATGAGCCATTTGGTAAAGAACAATGCCTTGTCCAGTATGATGGAGCATTGTGCCACAAAGGCAAAAGTGATAACTAAGTGGCTCTGGGAACAAAACATTAAAAATTTGTGACCATGGCCAGGAAACTCCGCAGACCTTAATCCCATCAAGAACTTGTGGTCAATTACTCAAGAGGTGGCTTAATAAACAAAAACCATAAATTCTGACAAACTACGAACATTGATTATGCAGGATGGATTGCTATCAGTCAGGATTGTGGTTGTAGAGCAGATCATCTAAGAAGGTTGATGGTTCAGTCCCTGGCTGCTCTTGGGTAAGATACTGAATCCCAAGTTGCCCTCTAGTGCGTTCATCGGAGTGTGAATGTGTGTGGATATTAATTTAATTCAATTCAATTTTATTTTATTTATATAATGCCAAATCACAACAAACAGTCACCTTGTGCAAATGCAAAAAGCAGTCCTACATATTTGTTTAATACGTGCATTGAAGGACATATCCTGGTCAAAATTGACTCCAAGATTTCTCACGGTGTTACTGGAGGCAAGGGTAATTCCATCCACAGTAAGTATCTGGTTAGACACCATGTTTCTAAGATTTGTGGGACCGAGTACAAGAACTTCAGTTTTATCAGAATTTAGAACCAGGAAATTAGAGGTCATCCAGGCCTTTATGTCTGTAAGATATTCCTGCAGTTTAACTAATTGATGTGTGTCATCTGTGGCTTCATGGATAGATAAACCTGGGTATCATCTGCATAACAATGAAAATGTATGCAATGCTTTCTAAAAAATACTGCCTAAGGGAAGCATGTATAGTGTAAATAAAATTGGACCAGCACAGAATGCTCCATAGTTAACATTAGCATGTGATGAAGACTCCCCATTTACATGAACAAATTGCAGTCTATTAAATATGATTCCAACCACTGCAGAAACCATATTAGATAGAAAGCATTTACTGTAGGTGTAGAGAAAAGCTTGTATGAATGAGTGAATGAAGACATGTTGTATGAAGCACTTTGAGTGCTCAAGTAAAAAAGTGCTATTTAAGAAAGAATTCTCTGCAAATATTGGCTCGTTGCATAAACTTAATGTGATTGTCAATAAAAGCCTATGAAATGCGTGTCATTATACTTCAGGTTACCATAAAAAAAAAATCTAAAAACATAAAGCACCAAACTTTGTGAAAACCAATTCATGTGTCATTCTCAAAACTTTTGGCCGCAACTGTATGCTCTAAAAG
This sequence comes from Pterophyllum scalare, assembly GCA_024447675.2. Lineage (NCBI taxonomy): Eukaryota > Metazoa > Chordata > Actinopteri > Cichliformes > Cichlidae > Pterophyllum > Pterophyllum scalare. Next base: position 55,998 of record JAMQGT020005494.1, read on the forward strand.
GTACCATCAGCACAAGCAAGGTTCAGAGGTTAGCTGAGGTGAGTCCCAAGCACACAGCTATTGGCTATAGCTGCCTGTATTGGCACACCTGTCACTTTTGGAGCCAGCCTCAAGTGGCCATGGGAGGAAATGGAGAATTTATCAGCCATTGATGTTACCACATGGACAACAATGGCTGATATAATGCAGACATAAAGCTGGTCTCTGTGCAGTAGCCTCACTCTGGCAGTGTCCACCCCACAGCATTAGGGAAACATTACCACACTGAAAGAATATACAAAATAACACACATCTCTGTGCATTGTTTGTCCTGATAGATGAGAGTCACAGATAATGCAAACCAGAACCCATAACAAATAAGTCATAATGTGGTTAGGACATAAGCAGTCTTCTACCACACACACACACACACACTCACACACACAGCAAATGAAAATTAAAAGAACTACATTAGCCAGCGCACAGCACTAGGGGAGCATAAATGAATAGCATTATGAAATGAGAATTGTCAATTGGCAGCAAAGATTAGTCAGTCTGAGCTGTTTTGTTCTGTTTTCCTGTGGTGAAGAGAACATTCCCATCATGGGAGTCTTTGAAAAAACAGCAGTCTGAACAAAGGTCAGGTGATTTTAAATAACCAGCAGGCCTTTATGGCACAAAGGACCTTAATGAGAATTATTAGCATCTGCATTCAGATTAGCCATGTATATCTAATTCCCACATGAGGGGTCTTAATCATTCATTATCATTTTTTTATATTTTTATTTAGGACTACTGTGTCTTCCATGGTATACTATTAATTAAGTTTAAATGTTGGTTTACAATGTATTCCCAAAGTTTTCAGACCCCTTCAACTTCCAAATATATCTTAAAGTTGAATCCAACTACTTTTTCTCATCAGTCAAAAGACAATCTATCTTAATCTATTAAAATGAAAAGGCTGAAAATCCCTAAAAATTCATACAAGTAGTCAGGCCTTTAGTGTCACAGTGACTGTCGAGCTCTTCTTTTGAGGGTTCTTGAGACTGCAGAATTAAAGCAAAGCCAAGAGCCCAAGAAAACTGCCTGTAGACATGTGAGGCAGGATTGTGCTGAGGCCCAGACCTCGGGAAGAATGCAAGAACATTTCTGCAGTAGCACTAAGTGTGCACTTAGCAACCTTAGCTCTACGGCTACAGAGCATGCTTTATAGTCGTAGTGCTAAGGTTGGTGGACTCGAGTCCATCCTTGCCAAATTGCATATTCTTGTATTTATTTGTTTATCCCTGCAGACTTACAATCTTATTATCATCATGTAGGGAGACCATATCTAAATTTAGCTGAGCTGGTGGTGAATTTAGCAAGATCATGTGTATATTACTTAGTCGGCAAATCATTTCAAGGTTATCAAGGAGACAGTGGCAGCCCTTGTCTAGGGTTTCATTTACTTCTTATTAAGGGGAATGACAGGTAGCAAGTCCCACATCGCAGAGCTGTTCTCTAATGGTGTTCTATGGTGCCGTAACATCACTTCCCATCTTCCCTCCACTCTGAGCAGTGTCTGGGTAAAGAGAGAGGTGGTGCAGAGATGGTTTAGTGAAAAGTGAATGGAAAGCGGTGAAAGCTCTGAAAAGAGGGAGGACAGAGGAGAGGAAATGTAACATAAAAAGAAGAAGAAAACACACAAGAAGGAACGCTGGTGAAAGTAGCGATGCAAAGCCTGCTGAGTTCAAGCGCAGACATTGGGGAAATCAGAAAAGCTCAGAACCTGTTTGTGTAGTGGGGGCTTGTGTGTGCATTCATATTTGCTGTACTCTTACTCGCACAATTCTACCCAAACAAAGCACAAAATAAACCCCAAAATAAACACAGAAAGTTCCCTCTCACCCAGTGCACTTGTCATAATTGAAAGCTAGAGACCTGCTGAGATCTCTTAGAATAACATCGCTAATGGTCTATGGCTTAAAACCTTTATAAAGTAGTGAAAGTGTTCCAATTTGGCTCGCTTAATCCCTGTGTGGAAACAGATCTAAGGTATCTAGGTGTGGGGGAAATAAATCTGTGAATAGAAACAGAGTGCTTCTTACCCGTACATTCCCAGTGACTCCAAGGTTTTCTGTCAAGGTGGAAATCAACTTTTTAGCCCAGAGATGTGCATTAATTTCTGAAGTATTTCATTTTTAAAAATTTTCACAACCACTCAAAGTTTAATCACAACACACCAAACTAAGCAGTTAGAAATAAATCTGTGTGGCCACTGAAAATGTCTCGAGACTTACAATAAGCTGAAATCACAAGACCCAGATTCTTATTTAATGATGGACTTCATGGACCACCAGATTCCCAGGTAAAAGAAAAGTTATAAAATTACATTATTTTTACAGGACAGTGCAGATGCACAGCACTACACATCATTGCACTGTGAAGTTATTGATTGCACATTAGCATGTTGTTCTGTACTCTCATTTTGCAGATGCTGATGCTGTGAGAGCTGTGTGTTTGGGTACCTTTAAAAAAAATGGTCATTTTTAACTCAAGCAATTGTCGCAGCCTTGGTGTCAGCAGCAGCATCTGATCCACAAAACCTTTTACATTGGCTATAACTTCTATGACGTTCAAGCTAGGCCACTCAGACTTCACACAATTGTTCACTGTCACAAGGGCTGCATTCTGCCCAGTGCCATAACTCTGCTGTGCATTTTTACTTATTTATCCCCCCATTTTTAACTTTGAAATTCCACTAAAAATCTTAATGTTATCCACAGAAACTATTGGCCATAACCTTCCCTCTTATTGAAAATCCACAAAAACGTTTCATGTTGGGCAAAACTTCTGTTTTAAGCATTAGCTTTAATTTTTCCTTTTCTAAACCATTTTTCCATACATGTGTGCAATATACCTTACCAGTATTACTCCTCACATGAGGTACCTGCCCATTCATTTTTAGTTTTTATCTATTTGGAATTCTGTTTTTTGTTTTGTTTTGTTTTGTTTTTCAGTTGCTTAATTTTAGAGATTCAGGGAATGCAACATTCTTGGCCAAATCTGATATCCATTTTTTTTTCTGTTTCTCTTTCATAGTAAAAAAGAAATTATTGAACTTTATAATTTCCCCCAAGCTACAGTAAGTTTCAGGATCTCCTCTCACTGATACAACTGAAAATAAAGTGCTCTGCTGATGGAAAGAGGTTCAGATAACTGAAAATGAGTTGCTATGCATCCACCTTTACCTGATGAAATTGACCTTACCAATTTCAAAACAAGTGCAACAAATTTATATAGCAAGACACCTGTCAGACACCACTTCATTGGACATCCTGTCACTGCTTATACCGAGGCTCATACCAAGGCTGCTGGCTTGTGGCTCTCTATGTTCTGATCAGGTTTGTTGTTCCAAATGTTTATGTGGTGGTTACCCCACGGTTTACTTTGGTGAATATTGCGTCTTCTTCACTCACAGTGAAGAACTTGCTAACAGCCACAGCCACATGCTAATGACGTTAATGTAAGCATAATAGAGTGAGAGTAGGAGCATTGTAATGTGCTGTAATAACAGCGTATGTCCTGATTTATGTGTATGCTGTCGATGCGTCATGTCTAAGCAAGCTGCATGCAGTTAATGAAATCTTAGTGCAGGTTCAGGAAAAGTTAAATTGACAAAACGAGCTTCTGTTGCAGTGTGTTGATGTACAGTGTTCCTGTAATGGCCTTTGTATTCATGCACATGCATGTTATTAAGTGTGCCAACTGTAGTTTGTCCCTTGTTACTATTGCAATAATAATATAGTATATAGCACTATTGTACTGTAGCAGCCAGTGTGTCTGTGTGCAGGTGTGGCATACATGAATTTACGTTCTCATCAGGGAAGTACCTGTTTACAGGACGTTAACTATACATGGTGTCGTGACTTGTATGTAGGGCTGGGCAGAGACAGGAGGAGGGGAGAGGGAGAGAGAAAGAGAGGGGGAGAGAGAGAGATTGTTGATGAGCTCAGAGCCAAAGAGAAATCAGCACAATTTGCTTAATAAAATTAGGGACAGACGAAGTGCACAAAGCCAGGGTGCTTGAGGGAGAACGGCATTCACTGCAGGACTCTCAGCTCGCTGACACACAAGAACCTTGCTTTAGTGTGTTGGTGATTCTTGACCACACAATATCTGTAAACCCGTGAGCGTGTGCTGGCTTCACACCACCTGTAATCTTTCAGCAGAGGCACCACCTGACACCTGGCCACCTCTGAAACCTCTTCTACACCTGCAGAGTCTGGGTGGCCTCAAAGGGTGGGCCATGCATCACCATACAAAGGAAGAAAGGGACCCTCCCAAGATGGAAGGGAATGAGGCAGCCACCATGACAGCCTCTAGTGCAGCCCTGGACAGTTCCACCTCTGTGATTCAGGCTGAGCAGGCCCAAGCTACCCTCACCCCTCTTACCCGCAGCCGCTGTAGGTTTTTCTGTCAGCCGTGGTGTCTGCTCTTCGCACTGATCCTGCTCCTGCTTTCTCTCCTTGGCAGCTGGGCAGTGGTCCACCTCACCCTGGGGGCAAATGGGGGATCACCTTTTCGGATCTCAGCCAGCTACGATCAGCGGATCCCACAGGATGATACAGCCACCATTGAGCCCCACTTCACTACCAACTGCACCATGGGTAAGTAGCTCTTTGTTGTTAATATGATGTGGGGATTTTAAGTGTAAGTCATCTTTATTCAGAGTACTAAAAAGAAAGATATCCATTAATTAAAGATTAATGAGGCTGTCTTTTATCAGGTAATAATCCTAAACTAGATTAAAAATAAGAACGAACTAGTTGCTGTCATTACTAATATTTATATCACCGCAAACTCAACACAGTGGGGAAGGCAGTGCATTATATTTCAATAACTGAGTAATTAAATTAACCTATAATGAAAGTTATTTGCTGCAGGATTAAACACAAATGGCTCCAAACTGAAAGAAATCAATATATCAGATAATAAAACTTGTGACTTTTATGTTTTCAGTTGTTTTCTTGTTTTTGAATGTGCATGCGGACAAATGTGTCTCACATGTCTGCAGAGTGACTGAGTTCTCAAACATGTCAAGCTGGAAATTGCATAGCTACACTCTGTCATTTTTAACTTCATTACAGCATGTTGTCAAATGAAATGCGTAGACCGGTCTAGACTGGAATAATATCCTTCTCTGTCAACCTCAAAAGCTCCTGAAATCGAGTTAATAAAACTGATTCAATTTCCTCTGAACTAGATGCAGAAGCACAGCTATCCTTCCTCAAACATGTAATGTGTAGAAACACAGATAAAGTCCCTGTTTCCTCTCACTGGCAGATGTTTGACATGCTGAAAACTGCAGCACCTGTTTGTCACACCAACCAGGTGCTGATTTAATAGAAGAGAATGTTTTAATGTGCAGGTATAAAGTATTCCCATTTTTTTTAAAAAAATAAATAAATAACATAATTTTTGTCAAAAGCAGCACGAGTGTAGATTGAAAAAGCTTCATTTCAGACAGAAAAAAAATTGTTTACCCAACCATCCCAGAGGCTGCTGAACCCACATAAAAAGGAATAATCAAGTCAAGCATGACCAAGAGAAATGGTTCACCAGTAGTTTCTTATAATCAACTAAATTCAATCTTGAAATTGGCAGCAGCGTGGAACAGTGGCATCCTTTTTGTTTTTGTTCTTTCTTATTATGTATCGCAACATTATATTATGACAATATAGCATTTTGCTTTCCTGTTGATGCACATCACCTTTGTTCATATTATTTGGCACTTTCAGCTATCGTATTTATCCAGTAAATAGTTTTTCTTGATATTTGGTCTTGGTCCTGTCACAAGTGATGCTTCAAAATATTTTCTTGTTAAATTTGTATGCACATATGATAATTAGAGCCCCTGCAACAAAGTGCTCTATTGCTTTTTTAAATTTATTTATTTATTTAAAATACAAAAAATGAAAAAAAAAATAAGGAAGTCATTTGAATTTGTAAAATTTGGGCTTCTTTCTCAGAATCTGTGTCAGCCTTTTCTAGGTGTAGTGGCTTCCAATGCCTTTCCATTTTCCTTCTTTTTGTTACCTTTTCCACACACTTTTCTCTGCCAGCCATTTAAAGCTCTGAGATATTTTGTAAGCACAGCATGTTAAATATCTACCCACAGATCTTCAGCTGCAAAGCCATTCTGAAAGAATCAGCTTGAATATCTTAAATTACTTCAAGGAGGGTTTTGAGGTCTACGTTGGATCTTTGTCCCATTGTTGAAGCCAGCCTCTTTTCACTTTGACTTTCCCAACTGACTGCATAACATAGCATTCATAATTTGCTTTTAGTTAGAGAAATTCAATCTGTGCTCTATTCATGCAATGTTTCCTGTGCCACTGGCTGTCGTACATCGCCAAATCTGAATATTTCCACTCCCACACGTGACTACTGGCAAAGTGTTATTTTGATCAAATTCCAGTCATTCTTTCCTCCAAAAATATTATTGGTGTTTGTGGCTAAAGCTTTGTAACTCATCCTGTCCACAGCATATGATTTTAAAGTGACCACGTTTTTGCTTTGTAGGGGTTTGATGTTGAATTTGAGAATGTGCTGAAGCCAGTCTTCTATATATTGCGCCCGACTTTCACATTGTTGTTTAAGGACATTTCCCAGAGCGGAAACGCGCTGGCAGCGTTCTCAAATCCTTCAGACACCTTTCACTGCTTTCTAGGCATCAATTATCTTCATTATTAGATTCTTCAGTGCTTACTCCCGGGAGCCTAAACAGTTAGAAAATGTATGAATCTCATTGTCAGCAGCTGACAGATAATCTAATCTTTTAACTCCAAACAAGTCAGCTTGGACCTAATTAAGGTCATGAGCCAGAAGGCTCAGAGATTTAACGAGGGAAAGGCTCCCCCGACTTTTGCACACGTCACAATCGCATGCCACATTTTATAAGTTCACAAACTGTAAAGTAAAGTGAATTTACATGGGATGTTTTTTCATTTTATATCACTATTGAAGGGGGTGTGTTTACTTCTTTTCATTTTAAAAAAGATCAACAAATATGCAATTTGCCTGCAGCTGTGCAGTATGTGAATGATTTTCCCATATCAATATAATCATCAACAGTGATCTCTGGCCACTGATTCTGGTTGGATCACTTGAACAAAGGACATACAGATGGACGTGTATTGCACTTTATGTTTGACTGCTCACTGGAATGCAGTCAAGTGAGCTTTTACCGTGTAGTTCTGTATTTAAAAAAAAAAAAAAAAAAACAGTGCAAAAAGGTGCTCATTCCCAAAGGCCTCTTTTTAAATTCAGAGAGATGCTCACAGTCCAGCAAATTTAATCCCTTCTACTTTTATAGAGGCAGAGTCTCTTTGCACTCTGCAACAATGAAATCGCTTTTATGCTCGGTCAATATTTAGCTCTAGGTGAAAAAGGAACATCGCATCACAGCAAAGTCTTGTCTTGTCGATTTGTCCTCAGACTTGGTTCAAATAAGGTGTTTAAACTTGAGTTCAGGTCAATGGTATAATTTGGTTATCAACTATGTAAATGCATTTGTGTGTATGAGTGTGATAAGAGAGGGAGTAACAAAAGGAGAGGAAATGCATTCATATTTCCTCCGTGCATATCTCCCTTAACCTACAGTTCTCTTTGAAGTGAAGACAATCATTCAATCAAACACTGCTATTAAAAGTGCAAAATTATGAAAACATATAATTACATTAAATTCACATCAAGCAAACCAATTTCCATCTCACTGAAGAATTAGTGATTCTCCTGTGATTCTTTGTCTAGAGCATTGTGTGTCATACTGCTCATGCAAATCCACCTTGGGCTGAACAGTATCTAATTGTTCTCTGTTCTGGGTTCACCCTGTTCCTCTTCCCCGACAGTGCATAAGCCTTGGCCAGCAGACGTGGGAGGGGGGGGGGAGGCATGCAGACGTGCTATACTCTCCTCAGGCACCACCTGGGTCCCCAGTGCAACACCCACTACACACATCCCACTCCTAAACTAAGTCCTAATCCATCTCAGCACGCTCGCCGTGTGGCCTCGCCACATCTCGTGGTGTTCTAAACCTCCCCCACTTTTCCCTGCAGCACCTGTCACAAACCTGAGCTTGAATTACCTCTCTTCTCAGAACATGAAGCCAGAGCGCTCCATTAAGGCTCTCACACTAAATCCCTGACAAATACACTCGTTTACTTTATTTGTTCTAGTCCCTTGTGCTGAAAATTTGCTAATTACTACTATTAATGACCTCCATTATCAAGCTTTTGGGGTGAATAGCTCTAAGACTGATCCAGACTTCGGTGATTAATTGTGTTTAATTTGGTCCCAAAGGTTTGAAGTTTTAATTTCAGCAAACACGAGGCTGTGGACACGGACTGCACTGTTGTGTGTTGCGTAACAGTTTCCTGTAGAGTTGGAAGATTTTTTTTTTTAAAGAAAATCATGATTCGTTCTGACAATTTTTAAATCACTGAGAAAAAAACTTGCTAACAATTAATTTTATTTCTTGAGTGCTTGTGTTTTGTTTTTGTTCACTTATTTTTAACAACCCTGCCTTGATATATTTCTTTATTAACAGGATATATCTTTTATTTATTGTCACCCAATTGAAATTCATCAAAAAGTTATAGATTCTGTCAAAATTAGCTTGCCTTTTCATCTTTTGCACCTGATTTGGAATTTTGACTACATCCATTTCCTCCTCTTTAAATGTTTTCATGGGCAGAAAGGCAGCGATTACTCTAGCTAGTGAAGTGCACGGAGATAGTCAATAGAGGATAAATAAATGGAGTAGTGTCTGACTTCTTTCTCCATACCCTTCCACTTTAATTAACTCATCAGTCACTGGACCAACAAGCAATCCAATTTGCTGCCCTTAAAGTGACTTGTGTGGTTATATGCCTATCTCTGGAGCTCATCCCTCTGACAGGAAGTTAGACTCCTACCTTCTGCTAGTATTTGTCTTCATGGTTGTGGCATATCTATACAGAGAACATAATTATTCAGTCTCACCAAACATGTCAGCAGCTCTCTTAACCTCCTACCATTTCTCATCCTGAAAGTAAATAGACACTACTGTGATGGCTGACAAGATCATTAACAGATTGTGTCAACAGATTTGACTTTTCCTCTATGGCAAGCAAGGAGGTCAAATTTTCCTTAACGTTTATAACAACATTTGTCCGCTCAAGAACATATTCTGTATTTGTGCTCATGAATTACCCCACAAACTGTCACAGTTCATTTTTCCAATTGGACATTGAGCAGAGTGAAGACAGCAGTGAACCCCTTAGGGAATATGAACCACTGACCTTCTCTTCCCTGGTCCATTTCCTTAACCACTACACCGTGCTGCTGCAGGGCATTAATGGAGCGTTACAGCAAGTCTATACTTCGTGATTAGGTACACAGCAGCATGAAGTGTCCCTAGGCCCATCAATCAAATATGGTCCTGTGGCAAATGCTATGAGGGAAATGGGTTTGGAGAAAGCTAGTGTAGTGGGCAGAGTGTGGACATGTGGAAGGATGGTTGATGGAAAAAGCCATTGACTTTATAGCAGGACATCAGGCTTTAATTTAGATTTCTTTTTCACTTTGGATGTTTGATTGCATGAAATAAAGTCTCAGTCATAATTCACACTATATGGACAAATGTACTTGGCCACCTCGGGAACTGCTCGGCCATGGAAACCCATGTCATGAAATTCCTGGTGCACAGTTTTTGTGCTAACGTTTATGCCAGAGGAGATTTGGAGCTCTGCAGCTATTGAGTCAGCAGAGCATTGGCCCCTCAGCACTCGGCGACCCTGCTCTGTAACTTTATGTGGTCTGCTACTTTCGTAGATAAGTTGCTGTAGTTTCTTAAACACTTCCACTTTTGTCCCGTCTGTCTCCCCTCATCCCCAACCTGTTGCAGCAGATGGCTGCCCCTCCCTGAGCCTCGTTCTGTTGGAGGTTTCTTCCTGTTAAAAGGGAGTTTTTCCATTCTACTGTCTCCAAGTGCTTGCTAATAGGTGGACATCTAATTGTTGGGGTTTTCTCTCTCTCTCCTTTATTGTAGGGTCTTTACCTTACCATAAAAAGTGCCTTGAGGTGACTGTTGTTGTGATTTGGTGCTATATGAATTGAATTAAATTGAATTGAATTGAATCATGTAATATCAGAAGAACTAGGCAGCTTTCAGACCACAGCTCCAAATGCTATTGACACTATTGTTTTGTCTGATGTTTTTAATATTTCTAAGAGCAATCGAATTCAAATTTTGTCCTGTTGATGATGTCACATCTCCCTCTGAAGTAATGCGTGATCCAAATGTCACAGCATCCAGTCCAATTGCTACAATTTTTCATTAATATTAACCTCTTGCTGAAGCCAGGGGACTGTATGATGTAGACACAGTGTCGTCACCCACTGTTGTGCAAGTCCTGCTTTTGCGGCCTCAAGCTGAGCATTTTGGCTGGGGCCAACATAGTTTTTTGAAGCTGAATATAACAGGTTTATACAGTCATGAGCGTGTACACAGGACTGTGAAAAGTGTTATTCAGTAGCTTGTAGAATAACTTTTAGCACCTTCAATACCTTGAAGTAATAATTTTCTGTATGACTTTCTTCTTTATAATGTTGCTTCAGTTCAGTTTACAGACATTCATTTATGCACAGCGCTCCTAAGGTCCTCCCACAGCATTTCAATCAGGTTGAGATCTGGACTTTGACTGGGCCATTGCAGCACCTCGATTCTTTTCTTTTTTCAGCCATTCTGTTGTAGATGTGCTGCTGTGCTTGGGATTACTGTTCTGTTGCATGATCCGGTTTCAGCCAAGCTTTAGCTGCCATATAGATGGCCTCACATTTGACTTTAGAATATTTTGGTATACAGAGGAGTTCATGGTCAACTCAGTGACTGCAAGATGCCCAGATCCCATGGCTGCAAAACAAGTCCAAACCATCACCCCTCCACAATCCTGCTTGACAGTTGGTATGAGGTTTTTGTGCTCATATGCTGTGTTTGGGTTTTTTTTTGCCAAAAATGATGCTGCACATGACCAAACTTCTCCACTTTGGCCTTGTAAGTCCAAAGGTCATTCTTCCACAATTCTTGTAGTTTTTCAGATGCAATTTAGAGGTGTTCTCCTTGTAACCCTCCCAAATAAAATCTTCTCATTCAGTCTTTTTCTAATTCTACTGTCATAAACTTTACCAATTAAAATGCTAACTGAGACAAGTTTTCTGCTGTTTCCCTGAGTAGTGGATGGACTGACCTTGAGGTGAATTTACTGGGATGTCCACTCCTGGGAACACTGTGGCATTGTGTTCACATGCACCTGAATGCTGCAGACCAACAAACTGCCAAAACCTCTGCTTTTTGGTGGACAAATGGTGGACACACTTGCTGATGATCAGTTGATCAAATGCATTTGATTAGCAGCGCTTGGCTGCTAGTTACTGTACCTACTCAGCGCAGGTCGACTCGACTCAGCACGACTCACCACAGTCTTGTTTTATTTCCATTGTAATTAAGTACCACCTCAAGGTGGGTGGAGTCAATATAGCAAGGCCGGCAGTAGTCCCTTGATATTGTTTACTATCGTCGACCAGTTTACCATCGTCATCACGCATAAGTCCCCCATACAATGATTTAAAGGATGAAGGTTATCATTGTTAAGTATTAACCTTATACTGCTGAACATGTGTACTTCAGAAGTGCTGCTGTTTGCATACTTCTGACAACAATAACCGTAATAATCCTATGTTGGGTATGAAGTGCAGTTTCTCAGCTTTCAGAAAACATTTGAATTTTTCTGATAGGAAAAACGGTCGCATAATTACGGTAATTCAAAGTTCAAGATCAGCCACCTCAGCACTCAGTGTTAACCAGCTGTTCACGGCTAGTAGGGGCAGGTAATGGGTGCTTCAGCAGCGGTCGCCCAGGAGTATAGAGTTAAAATATGAATGCTCTGTGTGCGTTTCAGATGGCTGTCTTGCTGCAAAAACACAGCTGTCGGTCTGGGCATTCAACCGGTGCTTTGTGTGCCTCGATCTTCTTGCTGTTGGTTTTTAAAAATGGCGCGGTTGATTCTGGTGAAGGAGTCGCTCTCATGACTCAACTAGTGATGACACTCCCTGGCCAATCAGTGGCATGCTGTTCTTCCGCATCACATTTGCGGATCACCTCGGATCGCTTGGAACCCCGGCTGAGTTGGTGCTAATGGAAACGCTACATTAGTTTTCCACAGGACTGCACTCTACACCACAAAGTAGCTACTTTGTTTTATACTCCTTTTTCACTCATAATTTAAAAAATGAACATCATGTTCTGTTCAATAAGATATGAAACAAGTGACCAAGACCATAATTTTATTAAGGGAGTAAATAGTTATAGATCAGATGTCTTTTTACAACAAGAGGATTTTCCCTCCACTGATCTTTAGGGTAAAAAAAGCCTTTTTAAGGCACTTAAGCACTTTAAAGCACAGCCGTGTCCATCGTTTGTCTACAGCTGTTCCAACCTGTGAGCACCATGAATATCGCTACAGAATTTCATAGTTGTTCAATTAATTCCTTTCAGTCTAATAAGGAACTAGAGCTGGACCATCTAAACAACCTTCAGACATACATTGCTATATTGCCATACCTCTAGCAAGGACAAAAGCACAAAACAGGCCCCATATGCACACGTCCACATGCATAGCTCTTTCTGTCTGAGCCTCAAAAAGCACAGCTAATCTGTTTTAATATCCATCTAATTTAATTGTGTCTAATGTAATAAACCCATTTAGTTGGATGTCCGTACTGTCTGTTTGCAGTTCATAGACTCTAATACGAAGAAACATAAATAACATGTAATTAATGCTTTATGGAGAGGCTACATTGTTCAGGGTCTGGTTAAAAAACGCAGTTTGGTCTATGTTACATGCCTAATTGAAATATGCTAAAGTTTTTATACAGAAAAACTTTTGAGGGTGTCAGGTGGGAGTTGTTCTTTGCTTTAGGTTGATTGAATATAGAATTCTCATTAATATTAATAAACAATTGTATTATTTTAACATCTTGTTGATTGATTTACAGGCTGTTTATTGGCTGACACAGATCAGCTAGACATGTGGACATATAATCTTTCCTAAAGCAATGAATGTCTACCTTCACTAACTCCAAAAATAAAATAATCAAATCAAATCAGCCACCAAAAAGATAAAATGTCTGCTGCATTTAATAAAATGTTAACATATTTGAAATGTAGGCCACAAGCTGTTCATCTGATACCAGTTGTCTACTTCGTTTAGGATCTCCATAATGTATTTTGTGTGTGTGTGTGTGTGTGTGTCCTTCTGAGGCTTAAAATGATTCTGATGAGGTGCTGTTTACATTTTACAATGACTAGTACACGCTCACACTACGGTATACGATTTTAGGCTATTGTTAGGTGGTCGCTAGGCAACATGATGACTAAGATGTACTTGTGTGACAGTTTTGGTTATTCCACACCTGTTTAGGAGGAGTTCAGTGGCAAAGAAACAGAAATTTAACACATTATAGCAAGACATGTTGTAAGAGATACATTGTTCTCTCCGGGTACTCCGGCTTCCTCCCAAAGTCCAAAGGCATGCAGATTAACTGGTGGCTCTAAATTCACTGTAGGTGTGAATATGAGCCTGAGAAGTTCCCCCATTCCACCCCACCTCTCGCCCTATGACAGCTGGGATAGACTCCAGCTCCCCCACGACCCTGAATTGGATAAGTGGAAGCAAATGGATGGATGTTGTAAGAGATTATAATAAGACTAGATTCTGGTCTTGTATATTAAAGCAGGGCATCGCATTCACTGCACTGCACATATTGTGCAGAATCAGATACAACAAGCATTTGTAGTACACATGCAATTCGAGAAAATTGTTAAGCCTGTAGTCTACACGACCCTCACTTTAAAAAATCCATGAATTCAGCTCTGTAGAGCATATTAGCATCTCTAGTAAGATTATGTTTTTAGTACATCTCAACATAACCATTTGTCATTCATTCTTTGCTTTTGTTTTACAACCTTTTTTGTGGGTTACATTGTCTGCCTCAGGGTCTGGCTGAAAAGAGCACAATAAAAACGATATTTTTGATCACAGGTGTGTGCTTCATAAATTAATTAAGCTAAATACATTAAAAAGAATTTACTATTTACTTTGCGTTCAAAGCCTTTAGGAGCCTTGAAGGCAAACAGAAGTCCATCTATTTGCCAGATATACCTGTGAGCTAATTATATGGATATTTCTGTTAATTATCTAATTTGTTGGGATACTTTGAAGTCCTTTGAAAACTATGTAACTCTAAGGGAATATACAGGGACAAAAAACCTGGAGCAAGTTAAAAACAGGAAAACAAAGCTCATCAATTAATATACGATACTACTCTTCAAGAAAAGAGCCTTTCTGCCAGTACTAAGCTTTATCACATTATACCTCTAATCTCTTGCCTTAGGCCTTTCCACAAGCAGCATCCCCTCAACCCAAACTGTGTTTCTGTTGCAGGCACCTTTCCAAGGCAATCTACACAGGCAGTTTCATTTTAAGATATTGAGCAAGTGTTAAATGGCCCAGGGCACCAAGTAGAGTGTTCACAACATGCATACGCCAAATGGAACAGATGTCTGAATCAGCCCTAAACTGGCATAGAGGAGGAAATTTCTGGATGTTATGGGCTTAAACTAGCATTGACGAAAAGTCAATCATCAAGATGAAGCAACATTAACTCTAATTACAGTCTGTAAAACATATGTTTGTATCAAGAGTACTGGGATGAATCTGTTTATTGAGGTTTTTCTTTCCATTTAATATCAAACAGCACTTTATATACTAAATCTTAGAGACCAGTTGGCAACCTCCAGTCACTAGGGAAAAATGTGCATTTCCCACCCGGTAAAATATGTGAAATCGATTGCTAAGGCCCATGTCCCGCAGGCCTAGAGACCGGTCAGTGACCCCCTGGCAACCACAAGTTGCTAGGAATAAATGTGTATTTCCCCACTTGATAAGTGGTTGCTGGAGATTGCTAGCAGTCACTATTGGTTGCAAAGAGATATACAGTGCTGCACCGAAAACCGACTTGCAGACAGGTCAGTGCCTTCCATGAAAGCGACAGTAGCAATCTGTTAGTGACCAAAGTAATCACAAGTGGATTTTTGGTGCAGCATGTTCTTTGCAGTCATTTTCCCCTGGTGACAGCCAGCAACCTCTAGCAACCATTCACTATCCACTATCCACTTGGAGTATACACATTATGCTGAGGGGTTCCCTACTGGTCCCTTGGCAAGCGTGACTGAGGCCTTAGCAACTGAAATTTACAAGTTAGATGTTTACTGAGTTTCCCAGTGAGACAAACCCCTTAATTTGCAAGATAAAGGAATGCCCAAAAATCTCTCACTTACACAAAATGTCAATAACTGACAAATGCTGATATATGGTATATTTTCCCAGTGGTCTAATCCTAACCTACGGTATATTTCAATGTATTTAAATTGCTATCTGTTTAAAATGTCTTTAAACTCCTGAGAAACCCTGATCTCTGTATCTGTGAGAGATGGATATTTTACTAATCATGTTCAGTACACTAAAAAGTATTGTTTTATGATATTTATATGACTTATCTCTAGCTAGTACAAATTTCAACAAAATTAACAGAATTTAAATCTTTAAAAAAGCCTTTGATATATTGCATCACCTCCTGAAGAAATCAGTGTCAGCAATGGTAACAAACATTTTTTCTATAGTAAAGTAAAAATACTGGTTATGACTTTGTACCTTAAAGTTGCATTGAGATGATTTCTTGTATGCAATAAGCCCAGATCTGCTCGTCAAACTGCTAAAGATGTGAAACATCAAGGCCAGTGCTGTGGAATCAAAGCCCTGCAGCATAATGCTGATCATTTTAAACAAAACAAAGGCTACAGTCTCACCACAGCCACCCTGTCTGTGGGAAAGACGCTTTGATGTCAAAGCCGATCTGTGTCATTTGTTGGTAACAATGTTTACTTAGGTTCATAGAGGCAGAGTTGCGGTAATCCAGGAAGCAACAAAAGTGAGAATAGCCACCATGTCATGCGTCATCTGCGAGATTGATACAGTGATGCACTTTGTGAATTTCACTCTTTTGTATACTTCAAGGAAACGACCACATAAATTGCAGATAAAAGAAGAAAAAACTACATCGAAAGACATTTTCCTCTGGTTCTAATCTTAGTCTTATTTTCCTGAAAGGTATGTAGAGGTATAAAATGTCTTGTGAAGTTAGACAGAGGCAACCAAACTGAGAAAAATAACCAAACAATCCTAAAAATTATCCAGTATCATTATAACTGTCTGAGAGTCAGCAACAAAACGAAGTTACACATATGCAAGTGATGGTTTGTCAGAGTTCTAATGATTTGTAGGATGCACTTCTGTTTTTCCCACAATGTAAGAATTAGTACAAACATAGTTCTTTGAACCCACTCCTTTAGTGCAGGTATTGCCCCAGCACAAGAAGAAACTTTGGGACTCATCCATTATAGACTGCTGCCTGCATAGTATAATGGATCTCAAATCAAGTAGAATTTACGTTACAGTACTTATAAAGAAACCAGACTTTAATGTTCAGTGTTTTTAGGGTCTAGTATTGACAAGGGTGTACTTATCCTAGTGTAGTGTAGTCTTTACCTCTTGCACCTTGAAGCCCTCCTTTTCCTTGAAGGTCCCTTCAACCTGCAGTTGAAGGAACTTCTGCACTGCACCTCAGCTTCAAGGGACTTCAACTGCAGGGGGCAAGCAGGGGCGAGCCCTGGGGTTGCACAAAGAAGACTGATTGTATAAGATGAGAAACCAATCCTACTGCCTCATGACCTATGGCCTCAATACACTTTCCTTTGACTCTGACTATGTTCAGTTCTTATTGAGTACACCATGAGGTAAAGTAGAGTATGCAGTCCACCATGTGTGTCCCTCAGCTTCTCAGTCAGTTCCACCCATTGCTTGTGACGGCTGGTTTTAAAGAGTGCTGCATTGTTTAGCTTTTTCAAGAGTTGCCAAGTGTTTCGTGTTCATCAAAGAGGCCTTATGGCATTACTATAAGTTTAATGGAGGTGGCCTTTGTGTGATGTATTTCTGTTGCATCAAATTTGCCAAAGCTGTAGTTGAGAATTTTTAGAATGGATTCAATAACATCAGTGTTTACTTGCTCATTGTTATGAGGCTGTTATCCACTCTGTCATTTACAGTTTAGATTAGGCAGAGTAAAAATATTGATATTTCCAAACTACATCACATGGCTCCTAATCATTGAGCTTCATAGAGCCCTCACAGTTTTGTAGCTGTTGCTGCCTAAATTTGGGGTAATTTTGTAGTTAGAAATGACATGTATTCATAAAACCTAAAAGGCAGACGAGATGTTTAGACAATGCATCGGTCAGGTACTGTATATAAATTTTAAAAAATGCAGCTGGATAATCGTACAATATAATACATATTTATTATTTTATACTGAGTACAATAACTGTCATTTTTTGCAGTAAAAAAGGAGTGCAGAACGGACATTTTTCTCTCTCCGTCTGTGCTCTTGTGTGTGCAGCTCTCTCCAGCAGGGAGCATGACAGATAGTGATGGTGATTGGGCAGAGCTCGGACCAATCGAGCGTGGCTGTGCGCAGTTAATTGAATTCATGAGCGAATACTTCTTGTCCTGTCGACTGTCCAGTGGGAAGCTCGGCTGCATCCATCTTGAGTAGTGCAGCATATGTAACATCTCCATAAATATCTTTAGCATTTTGCCTTTAATGGGGTGGCAAGATAGTTGCTCCACCAATCCTTGGGCTCTTTTAGTTGTTTTTGTCCCCTGTGGCAGAGGACGGGCCACCATTATGGCACTCAAAATGGAAGATTGTGAAGTAATGAATGAGCAGAATGGGATAAATGAGTTCTAACTACTGCTGAATTGTCGTGCTAGACTCAATCAAGTCTGTGAAGATATATATATATATTTTTTTGTGTTTTCCTTTTTCTGCTTATTGGCATTCTATTCACACAAAGCACAAGCAGATCTCAAGCCAGGCGGTTCTTCAGACTGGGTTTGTTGTTGTTTCAAAGCACACAGAGGGATTTTAGGATGTGACTGACGTGCTTGCTCGTCTGTAGGAAAACAAAAACCATATTAATTTCTGGATGAGTCTACCCTCTCTGTGACTCCAGATTGTGTTTTTTTTTTTTTTGCAGCTTGTCTTCAACAAGGATGCGTCTGTTTGTATTCAAATCTACACGCGATACCCACCAAACCATGGCAAAAGTTTTATTCAAATGGAAAGGCAAACTGCTTTGCAAGATCTTTTGATATCTTGCTGAGTGTAATGTCTCAATCGGTGGAATCTAAAATGTGATTTGTTTATTAGGGTTATGCAAAAACACCAAAATGTTAAATGGTACTGTTGAATTGATTTTAGCTAGGCTCACTAGTTCTTCGGTTTTGTCGTGATCCTGAGGTTGCCCCAGGGTTCTGTGTTTTTAGACTTTAGAGGTTTTCTTCAAGTCGTTTATGGTTTCGTTTCTCACCTTTGTATTTCTTTCTCTATTATATTTCCATGTTCTTATTATCTGGAGTTTAGTTTTCCTTACCTGCCTCGTGTTCCCTTAATGTCCTCATTATCCCGCTGTGTATTCAGTGTCTGCGGTTCCCCTTGTTCTTTGTTGCGTCTTCGTCGTTGGCTTCCTTCTTGCTCAAGTTTAAGTTCAAGTCAGTTTAGTATTTTGTGCTGCTGGCTACCGACCAGCCCTGTTAATGTCTTTCGTTCCAGCAAATAAAGCTGAAGTCTAAATTTAGTCCTCGTCTCTTGAGTCCTGCTTCTTTTGTTTGCGCCAGGAGGAAAATGCTTGAACCAGACAACCCATCGTAAGCCAGCGGTTGCCCGATAGCTTTGCTTCAGTAGCATCCAATGCAAATAAAACTCTTTCCACGATGTAAAAACTTTATATAAGACTCATAAAAGACATATTATAGTTGGCCTGTGATGTTTGTGTATTCATTTTTATAACCTTTAAGTCACAATCAAGTTTTAGACGTCTTTTTATTTTCAGGACGGTTTTCCTTTGTTTGAGCTTTGTTTGAATGAGGACCTGGAAGGGGACCATCTGCACATTAGAAATAGAAAATACTAATAAAATAAACACTGCCCATTATTGCAGTCCCCTGCTGAGGTCACTGACCGTAACAGGTTTTTGTGAAGTGAGGGCGTCTAAGTTATTTTTAAAATTTTGGCTGTAAATTAATTCCCATATTTTGGTCCCGATCTTGTTGATAAAGCCTCTCCGATTTTCATCCTGTAAGCAGATGGCTTGAATAAAAGTTAAAAAATAAAATGAAATAAAATAGAGCAACTTGGCTCATAATTAGATGACGAGCAGGAAGAGCTAAACTCCACCGAACACACATCTGAACTCAAACATGTTCGACTGGCAGTGAAATGCATGAAAAACATATTTAACTTAAAAACTGCTCATTTTTCAATTTCACTTCATTTTGAATGAATTTCATTCTGCTTCGAAAAATGATAATTAGCCCTCAGAGCCAGTATATTGCAATGGTGTTTACAAAAAGGTCCACTTTTAATGAGATTTCATTGACATGAAAGAAATCAAATAAAACCTTTCGCCACCTGGTCAACGTGACGCTTGTCTGGGTTATTTGTTAATTGTTCACCAGCCATCCATTAACAGTTGCCAGCAGTCAACCATAATAACCTGAACACTACAGATTATGAAGGATGGCTTCAGCTCATTCCCCTCACACAAAAGCAACAAAGCTAACAACGGGGTGTTGGACTCTAACTAGTGGACCTTAAAAAAAAAAAAAGTCAGTGATGCAGCTAACATTATTTTGGAAGAAAAAAATGGGTTTTTTTGCTTTCTGCATAATTTTACTGAAAAAAATATTATGAGCAGATATAAGAAGCAAAAAACTGAATTGTCTTGAGACAATGAGTCTGTCTTGAGAATATTTGTGTAATTTTATGGAAACTCACCCCACAGCTTTTTTTTCCCCCTCCTGTGACAGAAATCCAGCATCTTTGTTGAACTCAGAAATGGTTTGCTTTGTCACTGGATAAAAGTGAATATCCCTTTAGGACCCGCTGTAACAGTGGCTTGTTTTTCCTTTCAGAGTTTTATATGCTTACGTTAAAAAAAATGATGCAGTCGAGAGGCATGCAAACATTGCACCCAGCCCTAAAGGGACTTACACACTTGTTGCAATCAGACTTAAAGGGTTTAATTTCTTTTTGTTTTTTGGTTGCAATACTGTACTAAAGTCTCAAGCCAACCCTTTATATTTTCCTGGGAAATGGAAAATAGGTACTACAATTCACTGAAACACACAAACATTCATGGAAATATGGTATATAAAACTAAAATAGAGTTTGTGCAGCTTTGATGAGCTTGAAGGTCAGTATTTGACCACCTTTATTCTTCAACATAGCCTCAACTCTCTTAGGCAAGCTTTTATGTAATTTCTTTAAGTAGTCTTCAGGAAGAGATCTCCATGCTTCATTTGCTGCATTGGAAGTGTGTTTGGGATCGTTGTCATGCTGAAAAATGAAGCCGTTGCTAATTAGACACTTTCCAGATGGTATTGTAGGCTGGATCAAAATCTGACGGTACTTTTCTGCATTCAGAATTCCAATTTCAATTTTGCATGAGATCCCCAATACCAATGGCTGAACTGCAGCCCCAAACTATGACAGAACCTTCACCATGTTTTACAGCTGTAGGCATTCATGATTTTTACCAAAATTCAAGACCTGAATCCAGTTCTTGTGTAATTTGGCACAACTCAGTCGTTTCTCCATTTCCCTTCTTTAACAATAGCTTCTTGATTGCCACCCTTCCACAAAGACCATTTTTGGTGAGGCTTCAGAAAATTGGAACATCTGAATGGCCAGATGCATCTCTCAGGTCTGTGGAAAGAGACTGTACAGATGTCTGCTTGTTTTGGCATACAGTGTAGAGCCCACCAGAGGGGAGGAGTTGGAAGAGGTTGTGATCAGGATGTGATGGGTCTGCAATGATGTTGCCTGCCCGCTTCCTGGTTCTGGATTTGTACAAGTCCTGAATGGAGGGCAAGCCAGCACCAATGATTTTTTTCTGCAGAGATCACTGTCTGTTGTCTGTTCTTGTCCTGTTTGGTGGCTGATCCAAACCATACAATGATGTATGTTCAGATAACAGGCTGGATTATTGCAGAGTAGAATTGGATCAACAGCTCCTGAGGCAGGTTGAATTTCCTGAGCTAGTGAAGAAAGTGCATCCTCTGCCAGGCCTTTTTGATAATTTTGTCTACGTTAGATACCCTCTTCAGATCCTGGGTGTTTGTGGATCCCAGAGACCTGAAGAATTCCACAGTAGGCACAGTACTGTTGAGTAGTGGGGGGGGGGTAGAGCTGAGGGGCTCCTCCTGAAGTCCACCACCATCTCCACAGTTTAAAGTATATTCAGCTTCAGGCTGTTGTGACCACACCACAGGGTCAGCTGTTCCAACCCCAACTTCTGATGAGTCATCACCATCCTTGATGAGTCCAATGACCATCATGCTAACATTAATGTTAGCCTGTTGTTATCAGAGAATGATAAGATTAGCATCAAAGTGTTATTCTGTATTACCTGGATTATATCTGTATTCAAAATATACAGAGATTAGTTAGCATATACTCATTCCAGAGGATGATTGATTGGTTGGTTGGTTGGTTGGTTGATTGATTAACTGTCTTTATTTTGGACATATAAAACAACAAACCCATATACATATATTGGCATATATGTATACACACCGACATGCCTTTGTATACACATACACACATACAAAGAAACATGCTCATACAAAATCAAACAAAATCCCCATGCCCAAAATGGAGTAGGAAGAGTATGTACATACTTACTAATCCCTACCCCATGCTCATGATCCACAGGTTCATACAACCGTGGTGTTCTCCCATCTGCAGCAGAGCACTGGCTGACTTTCCTGAGCAGAAGAATGTCCAGCATGTAGCAGAAGCTTATTTAAACCATATATTATACTGTGTAGTGTCTGTAGTAGTTGTAAATATATGTTTTCTAGCAGAGGGGTGATGAGCTGTTCTGCTTATTTAGAAGAAGAAACATCCGCTTTAGTTGAAGGAATGCAGAGGAAGCCCAGATATCCCAGTTTCCCACTAAGCACTTGAACACAGCTTATATTTGTGGATCCTTGCACACTAGTGATGGGAAGTTTGGCTTTTTTCAGAGAGCCGGCTCTTTAGCCTCTGCTCGGAAAGAAGAGCCAGCTCTTCCAGCTCCCAAACGGCTCTTTATTTGTTATCATTTATATAACCTCATATTTTAGGTCATGAAACGTACACAATAATAAGGGCGAGAAGCGTCAACAACACCCCCAGGATCTAGAGGCAGACAGGGAAAGACCCAGGGGACCCGGGCCATCCACAGCCCACCAGGAGCTGCAGAAGACCTGAGGCCACACATCTTAGTGGCGAGAAAATCCATATTTACGTATTTTTTCAGGATTTGCCGGAGAAAACCGAACACATTAATTTCATTGTAAAATGTAGATATTGATCATAAAACGTACCTGTAGAAACAAGCAATGCAATTGTTTTTTTTAAAAGATTCTTTAAAAGATGACTCTGTTGATTATATTCTTTCAGAAGACACCAATGTTGCCACAGTACACAGTCTCCGCTCCATCACCTTCACCAGGTGTGGGTAAACTGAGGCCTCGGTCTTGGTCACCAGCTCGGGGACTTCTGCTCTGTGAATGAGGGGTTATAATTGCAGTTTTTGGAAGGACAGTGAATGCTGTGACAGTTGTTGTTGGTTCAGACCCAGACTCACCAGGGTCAGTAGATGCAGATCTGAGCTTGCCCTCATATGTATTGGTGCAGATGGAACCTGTTCTTACTGTAATTTTCAGTTTGCAATGACGGCACTCTGCTCCACTGTTTCCAGTTTCCTTAAATTGCAGCCAAATACTGTTAATAAGAAATTGGAGAGCCGGCTTTAATTCAACGGGATTCGGCTCTTCTGATTCACTGCAAAGCGTCGGCTGTCAGAGCTGGCTCTTTTGCAAACAACACATCACTAGTGCACGTGCATTTAAGGTTCTGTGAGTGAGCCAAAGGCATGTTACGTATATTTTTAGACATTTATATGCACAGGAAGCTTTTTGAAAGAGAAAATGATCAGATTTGTGAAGATGGACTTGAAAAATTGTGCGTAAATGATCACTATTTATTCAGGTTTAGATGTACGCATTCGAAAAATAGTTTTACATGTGGTCAAACTGCTTTGTGCATGTGTGAATTAGAGCACGCATTTGTGAGTCCTTAAAGTTACACCCTAACTCGGTACACATTTGTAAATTTTAGTTTACGCTTGTGGATCATATTGTATGCATTTGTAACAATTTTGAGGCATATTTCTCTCCATATACACATGTCCTCATAAAAGCTTCAGCTTCAGCACCAGCGTCAGTAAGACCATCCAGGTCTGTTGCTACAGCCTCAAAAACACTGTAATCGGTGCAGTCAAAGCAAGCATATTCCTGCACATGAATATAAATCTGTAGGCGACGGGTGGTTTTTGGTACGGGAAGCTTTCTGATATTTTTTGTGGTCGGCTTATACTCCGAGTTTCAGGATGAGAGCTGACTGATCACATTTCGGCAGGCTCTGATGGCACATTGAGCACAACATTGATACATTGGTGACATTTTAAAAATACGTTCTTGCACAATGGCCAGCAGACAGAATAGGAAAGCTTGAATGTGATTACCATCGTCCGCCGTCCAGATATCCTGACCCCAGTAGAAGCCCTGAAAGCACCGTTGAGAAAAATAACCCCAATTTATGTTGTTTTGTTTTCAGTTAATAATTATGCACTGAGCTCATAATTGTAAACTATTTAGCACCTTGATTCCTGTGTTTCTGTATCCATTTTGTCACTTATCAGCAGCAGCTGTGCCCTCTCCAGTCACCCCTCCAGCTTTTCACCACCCATACATCATTCCCCTCTCAAAGCCGAGCCAGCCCCATGAGCACAAGGATAACAAAACTCACTCACTTCCACAGGCAATTCATCCCTCACTGACCCACTTGTTTTCACAATCTGACAAGTGTGATTGTAGAACTGCGGTAGGCCGAGAGTGCAGCGGCCACATCTGGCTGCTCTCACCTGCTTCAGGAGCTTAAAGTTAGTGACGCTGCTGCTTTGATATTTTTTACTCCGCTGTCATCAAACTGGATCAAATCGATTAATTTACATACATCACCTGAAGGTTTCAGTGTACTCTTATGTTTTTCCTTCTGAATCGCTCTGCTTGCAGTGTCAACATTATACAGAAAGGAAGCCACTGAGCACAAGCAATGCATAATACATGTGTTGAGCATGACTGAATACACATAGCAAAACCACATCTATACCCACACACTGGGCGCTAAACAAACAAGCCTTCTCCTCGCCTCATTTAAATAAAATACCGTATTTTGCCTTTTCCTGTGTGCACATCACATGTTTGCGTGACTGCAGTTTCATGTGTTCAAACACCTGCTTCACTGAGCTTGTAAAAAAAGAAAAGAAAAAGAAAAAGCTCAGGAATAACATGAAAGCAGGTTCATCATCAGTCATTTACTCAGGCCGGGCGTTAAAGGAGTTCTAACTGAATTACTCACTGACATGTTAATGTGACTCTCCTACTACAGTGGAGTGCTGTGGGAGGCCTCTGACTAATATATTTTGTCCAGTGAAAATGGCACCCTTTCTTTCCGAGCCGCAGACTCAACTGTGCCAGTTTCCCGCTGGGCCTTAAGCTTTTCTCCACCACAGTGAGAAAAAAAAGAGTAAAGTGTGGCGAGAATGAGACACAAGTGTGAAAAGTCGGGCCTCTGCTGCATTCTAATTAGACAGTCATTTCTGTGCAATTAATTAGACAATTTGCTTATACAAATGTTATGTAAAGACGTATTTAGTTACATCTAATGCCTGCACATCTTTACATGCTTTATGTCAACACTTATAGTAACATTTGTTTCTTTAATAACCACAAGATAGTTTCAGAATTGAAAGCGACAACAAAATACAGTCAAAATACAGCTGTGTTATTGTGGATAAATGAGCTTTGGCATTTTTCTTGCTGTTTGTTCATTTCCTTTTAGCATACATATGGAGTTCCACAGGATTCTTTGTTAGGACCAGAACCTTTCATTGCTTCAAGCCAGTAATATGGCAATATTATTAAAACAGTTACCCAACTATATTTATCTATGATGCCAGATGACACAAATCAATTGGTGAAACTACAAGAATAACTTAAAGCCACAATACCCTGAATTTGCTCCTTCTCAATTCAGGCAGAAATTGAGCATAGGATTAGTTACAGTACAGCTGGCCACAAAGTCAAGCTCAAGCAGATCAATATCAACCTACATCAGCCGACAACATCTGATGCCTTCCTTCACCTCCAGTTGGTAGATATTGTATAAGGCTCATTAATTAAGCTGCCCGTAGTTGGTGCACATCTGCAAACCGCTTGGCAACCCATCTCTTCTTTTGTCGTCACTGATGCCTGCTTCAGATTTCCACGTACAGTATGGGCATAGAAGGGGATGGAGGTCCCAGAAGAGAGCCATATCCTCAAATATAAATTGCTGTATAGGAAAATGGCAATGTTCTTTTTGAATACAGTGATCTTGAATGAAACTGACTTATTGTATTTTGCCCTTAAAACCTCAGAAATAAATATATATAATAAATAAATCTGCTTGTCCCGGGTGGCGTTACCTTGGCCTCCAGTAATACTGTGAGTTCAGGAAATGTTCTTCAGCTCACACATAACACAAGGCTCTAGGACCCCGTCTTTCACCTTAAAGTGAAGTGTGGCATCAAATTAACGAAATGTCCTGTCTCAGAGTAATGCTGATATACTATCAGCCTCACTAAATACAATGGTCCGACTTTGAGGTTGGAGTATTATATTCCTTTATTATCAGGATGTCCAAAAAACTTTCTGAAAAGCTGCCGCTGTTGAAGATTTTTTCCTTTTTAAAGGAAAAAAAATCCCCTTACTGTCACTGAGTGCTTGTTCATAAGGTATCATTTGGTTTCTGTCTGTTATGCTGGTCCTTGTTTAGCTCATAAATTATATAAATGTTTCTTGAGATGACTATATTTGTCATTCAGTGTCATTTGAATAAACCTGAATTAATTCAACCATTGAGTATAGGATTATAAATGTGGATTTATTCTCCAATTTAACTTGTTCTGCCACATTTTCTGTAAGTCTGTGACGCCAAAGTGGAGCTGAAGGTTTTATCATCGTGTCACGCAGAACGTAATGCAAAATGAAAAACAAAAAGCTAATTCATTACAAACTTCGTGTCAAAGTTTAGCCAGAATAGTTGTCTCAGCTACCAGCCTGTGCTGTACGCTGCCTCTCCTGCCTTGGCATCATTATCAGACTTTAACTCCAAGTTCATCTGAGCAGAGAACAAATCTGCATATTACAGATCAAGGGCAAACTACAGTAGGCGCAGCCAGTCACTCATGATAAGAATCACTTCCCTTTTTTTTTTTTTCTCCATGAGAGACGTTGGGGGGAATGGGGGGGGCAAGATTCCCATCAGTGTGCAGTTTTTCCGCCTTTTCTGTTTTGTTCTCTTTGCTGTGATCAGTTTCTGATTATTAAGATAAAGGTGAGATATCACTTTTCTGATTTGCATAGATATGCAAATGCTTCTGGTTACAATTGAGTTGCTGAGACTGGTGATATCAATTGGTGTCTTTGTGTGTACGTGTGTTCTCCCACACACTGCATGTGTATCTGCATCTGTATCTAGGTCATGTTTCTTCTTTTTTGTGTGTGTGTGTGTTTGTGTTCCTTGTTTGATGGATGTGTACTGTATTCAAAGCAAGATGCTTATACTGCGTAAGCCAAGTTGTTTATGATGGTGCAGGCAGTCAGCTGATGTAACACAAGGTTTACACTCAGGGGTTATATTAGCCTTTGTCACTTACTGATATAGTAACTGTATTTTTTTCCTTTTTGTAAGATATATTTTTTCTGAGCCACCGATTTGTGGGTTTTTTGTGTTGTTTTTTTTTAGTGTGTATTATAAATCTAGCACCAACACTCAACAATAAACTTAAAGCTTAATCGGGAGCCATTTTTCCTCATCTTCAAAGTTGTCTTTTTGTTTGTTTGTTTGTTTTTTGTCATTTTTTTACTTTTACAATGCATTCTTTTGATTCTGCTGCCAACAAGCAAACCATTTCCTAAACTCCACCTGCACTGTGGAAACAAGTCATATCACACAGTCGCTATTACAATATCTCCTGCAAACCATTATGTCCATTTTTCTTTCTTTCTCCTTTCCTCTTCTCTGTTTAGTCTCCTCGCCCGGCAACATCACGCTGGAAGGCCAGTACCACTGTCAGAACGGGCCTGAGATCCCACTGGACAAACTTTGTGACTTCTCTACAGACTGCCCGCTCGGCGATGACGAAGGCAGCCCGTGTCGTGAGTATACTCTGTACACAAACCGCTGCCCTTTCTGCATTCGTTTCTGCATAAAAACAGCGCACATGCGAAATCGGTCGGCTGTGGTGAGTCTCCTTTAATGAAGCTGTTGCTTCCTGCCCAGCAGAGCAACAACGGAGCATGGTCATGAGCTTCTCCTGAAAGAGAGGCGCTGGCAAAAGCAAAGAAAAAAAAATAAGCCAGCATAGCTATGCTTGGCGAGCATTTCTCACCCTTGACATATTCTGTAGTTGTTATTTCTATCTCTTTGCACATTTGTTTTGTGCTTTTCTCGAGGCCTAGGAGGAACACTAGCAAACTATGCTGACATCTCATTCACAAGTGAAGTCCCCCAGGCCTTGTTGTCTGTGCGTGTCTGTGTGTGAGAGTCCCGAGGATCTTTTTTTAGTCCTACCTGAATGTATGTGCGTTGTTTTTGTTTTTTTAGATTTATAGACACACAGTTGAGATCTTTAACCCCTACATGCTGTAGCTTGATTTCAGAGTTCTTCATCCATATTATACTGAGCAGAATGAATTTGCCCACAGTGCAGGTCAGCCTCCCATGTGGTGCTTATTAAAATGATGGCTGCTTCCTCATGTGTATAGGTTTGCTAACAATGGGAGCTGAAAGATAAGAGGGTGAAAATCCCAGCCAGGCACTGTCTCTCTTTCTACTGGAGGAGGACGTATCAGTGCTAATTGGCCTGAGGGGGTAACCCAAGGGTATAATCTCCATTCGAATATAATGCGTATGTAACATTTTGATTTCCGAAGATTTACTTGGACATGTGAGCATAAGTAACAATCAGTAAAACACAGAGCTGGGTTGTACAGGTCATTGCAGTATTCCTGAATTCTGTTTTCACGACATTAATCGGACTGGTAAATGCACACTCTTGCATCAGTAACAAACGGAGCATGGCAACTCATGTGTAATATTTGACACAAACTAATGGCTTCTGCAGAGAGATGGTGATTGTTCCGAGTGCATTTCCACACACCTTTTCCACTTCGTGCTCTTGTAATGCTGAGAGTGCACAGAGGCTTGAAGGCCAGCAGTCATTTGCTCTGAATTAAGGTTCTCTTTGTCTCTGTATGTTTTTAAAAAGTAATAACCTTTATCCTTTTTAATTAAGGACCAATTAGCCATATACTCATTCATCAGTTTATCCTGACCCCCCCACACACACACACACACACACACACTCACACTACTGTAGCTTAAGTTCTATATTTGCTCCATTTACATCACCACCTCATAATGATTACCCCCACTGCCTAAATCACAGTGTTCCCTCTCTGATACGCTATTCTCTGTAATATATCCATGAGTTATCGTCATCTGATTTGATCTATTTAAATCCTTCATGAGCTCTGCCAAAGCTCATTAATGGGAAAAGGCAGACAGAGGCAGGAGGAACAAACTTAGCATTCATCAATCACCAAGATTCCTGACATATAAGAAAAACTAAGTCCCTGTGGGTCTTCCTCACCATCCTACTTCAGCATCATTATACATGAACACATCCTACACTCTTTGAGAGTGTTGGAGAACTTCCTCTTGTTGGCCTGAGTTTGCTGAAATTCTGCAGACATTAGTTCACCTGCCCCTGTGTGAAATGCTGTTAAAGCTGGATGCATGTAGGAGCTCAAACTTAGTAATGTTTGAGATTGTTCTTCCTGAACAGGACTACTCTACTGTACTACTGCTGATGGCTTTCTTTTTTCATTTTTTTTTTTTAAATCTGTGGTAGCTTTGATAGAATGGAATATTTACACAAGAAAATAAATACTAATGCTACAGTCACCATAGATAAAACAGTGGCTGGAGACTGCAGCATGACCAAAATTAGTGCAGAAGAGTGCCGAATAGCTGTGACCACTCACAGTCAGTTCCCATCTTCAAAGCAACTTTGGGGTGTCGAAACTGCAACAAGACGCCATCAGTCTGCTCAGTATGTGATTGTACGGGGTCAGGTTTGCAATTATACGCAATTAAATGTCATGAATTGGCAAAATTTGCAAATCTGTTGCCATCTACATACACAAAAATTTACTTTAACTACTTACATTCAGAGTCCATCCAGAACCTCACAGATCTGAAACAGAAATTCAGAAATATCTCCACAAATAGTGAAAATGACCTAGTTGCTGCAGGACGGTGATTTAACTGGAAAATTGCATAGGTGGTCAGCAACCTTTCTTTTATATAGGAATAACCAGAATACAATTAGCTGGCGACCAGTTGAGTCGAGTCCCCCGTTCCAAAGAGACGCGTCACAGACGGGTTGCGCTCCTTGGCGCAGACTGCCTCAGATTAATTGCAACATGTTAATTTGTGTGTATTTATAAATTAGGCGGCAATTATGTGCAAACCCTCAGCAGTCGGTCTGAGAGTGACCGCAGCCAGTCCAAGTCAGACTGTGATTTTGTGAAGTGTTTCTGGCACCTTAACTTAACCTGAAGTGAAGAAAACCCCTGCCTCGCCATGCCTCTCACCTCTCACCACATTTGAAAGGGAACGTTAATAGAACATTAGAAAAACATCTGATCACATGTTGTTTAATTGCAGTTGCCATAATGTGTCATTTAAGAATGAAGAGCCCAAAAGATAACACACATATTACTGAAAGGACACTTGGAGATTGCAGACCCGAGAGAGACACAGTGAGAGAGAGATTCCCCCTTTGTCCACGCTGCACCTCACTGACAGCTTTATATAAATCAGCCTCACACTATTTTCCTTAACCCTGCTGACAAACAAACAAAAAAAAAAACCCAGCAATTAAAACACAGAAGCTCCGCCTCCTTTGGCAGAGGTAGAAAATTAAAGGCACAAAATTTTGTTTTTTTAAGAGTGCTTAGTAAATCATCTGTTGCTACAAAGAACCATCTGCCAGAAAGTTAATTGGCAAACTGGTTAAAAATCGTACCGATGTAATGTGCAAATGAAAAGAATTTGGTGATCAAATGTATCAGAGACAGCACTCTGATCGAGTAACGAAAACATTTGTTGGCCTCCAGACATATCCAGTGAATTCCAGTCGGGCTGTCGAGACTCAAAAGCCAGATTGAACCTCAAGTTCACGCTAAGTGTTTTTATCAAGCTCTCTACAACTGTGCTGAAAAACTGAAGATTAGCTTCTGCACTTACTGAGATGTCCAGGCTACCTTTTTTTTTAGGCTTAATCCTAAATGCATCTTTAAACGTCGTTTCAGTAACGAACATCAAATCAACATGTTGTTGGCTGTTTTAATTGTATGAAGCCCTTAAAGTCACATAAGAAGTAGCAGGTTCTGGTCATCATTCGCTCACTGCCATGCACACAGCCTCCATGTAATGGGGAGAACTCGGGTAATCAAGTTTTATTTTTTCGTCAGACAAATATGATGAAGGTCTTGCTGCTCTTATCCACAGACCTCATTCGCTTCACATCCTGAAGGACGCGGGCTTGGAAGGTTTCATTTTCGCGTTTTAGCAGCAACCATGGCAGTGTGTCTGTGGCGATTAGCTGTTTTAAAAGCAGTGCACTTGTTTTTGTTGGTATATTACAAAAAAAAACAAAAAAAACTTTACAAGTGGCTCAAAAAGCATCCGTGCAGATTTTTATAGATTGCGTCTTCCTGTCAAATTGCCATGACAGACAGCACTGGAGTAGTGTTGATATTCGAATGAAAGTGACATTATAAACTGAATGACATTGATAAAGATTAAATCATCACAGACTTCTCTATTCAAGCGTGATATGACTTTAAATCTCTTCCCTTTGTATAAACAGACTTTATGTCTAAGGGGTTTATGTAACAAGGAGTGACTCATATCACAAGACAGACAAGAACATGAAATATTCTTATTACCCACAAAGGTCCAGAGCTTTTTGGTTTACTTAAAAATAAAAAATAAAAAAATACCAGCAAATATCCCTTGAAATGTGGTGTTGCTCTTAGTGTTGAGAAATAAAACTACTCTTTGGTCTTTTGTATAATAAAAAATATCATTTCAAAGCTGATGTTCTTGGA
Source organism: Pterophyllum scalare (assembly GCA_024447675.2). Taxonomy (NCBI): domain Eukaryota; kingdom Metazoa; phylum Chordata; class Actinopteri; order Cichliformes; family Cichlidae; genus Pterophyllum; species Pterophyllum scalare. Next base: position 87,569 of record JAMQGT020005494.1, read on the forward strand.
GAACGGAGTCTTTTCTCCTCGTTTTGCTTCCTGAAGAATGCACGCCGTGTGATCTCTGCTCAGGCCAGCTTCTCTTCCTATTATCTGGATGGGGTCATTTCCAAAAAAGCATAGTGATACCACATCACTCGGATTCTTATAGGTAATAGGCACTCGCAGACAGGAGCTCAGGATGAAAGGAACATAAAGCAAACTTATAGGGAAAACTTTTAAACTGTCAGATGGAGTTGTTAAAAATTCAGCAGTACTCAATGCCTTTAAGGACATCTCAGTGTCCTTCTAGAAGGACTTTGCTAACTCCTGCTTGACTGGTTTGGGATTGGTATCATTTGACAGTCTGAACTGACTCGAATATTTCTCCATAAACACCAGCTGGTAAAATGGCTAATAAGCCAGGAGCATTTTGTTGCAACCTGAGAGAAGTGAGCGATTTCATGAAAGATTGACATAATGTGCCAAAGTCAAATCGCTTTCTGTTGGCCCAGAGATAAAACAAAATGTGTCAATGAAAATTGGCACAGTATGCTTGTTTTATCGATGTGAGTTAATACACTTTGAAAGCCGCTTTTTAAAATGCTTATTTAGCCGAGAAGTCAAACTTTTCGGGTTAAGAATCTCTTTTAGAAGATATAAGAGCGTGTGTGCGACCTACAGCCAGTGATTCAAGTCATTTCAATGCACTGCAGTGATTCACTGAAGTTCCATCCATCCATTCTCTTCCACTTATCCTGTTCAGGGTCGCGGGGGGGCTGGAGCCTATCCCAGCTATCATAGGGCGAGAGGCAGGGTACACCCTCTACAGGTCACCAGCCTGTCGCAGGGCTAACACAAAGAGACAGACAACCATTCACACTCATATTCACACCAACTAAGTGACCAGCTAACCTAACCCCACTAACTGCATATCTTTGGACTGTGGGAGGAAACCCACGCAGACACGGGGAGAACATGCAAACTCCACATAGCAAGAGGCCAAGGTGGAATTGAACCCTGGCCTTCCAGCTGTGAGGCAGCAATGCTAACCACCACGCCCTGATTCACTGACGTTATTATTTTTTAATCAGTTTTCTATAAGAAAACATGGACTGAAGAAAACTGTCCTGATAATGAAAGACTGAATTTTTAAAAGAAATGTGCCTTTGATGCAACACTGTGTGTTTAAATGTGCGCACTACCTAAAGTTTTACATACATATTCTGCCATTTATGTAACAGAGCATAAGAGGAAAAGTATCTTTTGTAATTCAGCCAGTTTGCACCATGAAAACCATGGGAAATTGTGGAATTAACTTTTTTTTTTCCTAAAAACACTTTACAGGCCTGGGGAAGTTTTAGAGAAGTAAATAATCCCATGGAAACTTGCTTCAAAAATATCTGTATAATAGAGTGTGTGGTTCAATTAAAATTAACGTAGGGGGGAGAATCTATACTGATTAAATAATACTGATGTTCGGGGAGATTAATAGTGTCACTTGATGCTATGATGTTCTGTGTGTGGGGTACCATCGCATTTGCAGCTTGTACTTGTACAAGATTTAAATTTGCACAACGCCGGATAAATGCCGACTTTAATAATGTCTGGCCTCACTTGAACAAGTGTAAGTTATGTCTGGAGAAACACAAGGACCCAAGAGATGCAAACAGAGGACAGTGTAGTCGAGTTCATTTATTTTTCCAAACATTGTTGCCTCCCAGTCATTTATGTTAATCAGGACTACATAATGGAGTTCTCAGGCTTCGACACGTTTTTATGCAGTAAAAATCTTATTGGTGTGTCAGACTTACTTAAATATTTATTTTGTGTTAAAATACCTACCTTATTATTGAATTTATTACAGTATAACATAGTAAATTGGGTTATTTTTCATGTATGCACAGATGTTTCAGTCACAGTATGGTTGTGGGCGAGCACCTGTATTCTGAGCCCTGGTTATGAAACTGTAACAAGGAGACACACTGCTCTCTTGGCTTGTGTTGCACCCACTACACAATCCAATAATGCCAAATTTTCACTGTATCATTGCTGTGCAGACTCCCTTTGTAAATTGCTCATGCCATTCTGCAAAATTTCAAGCTGATTGCCATCCCCAAAAGAAATCATGTCACCATCTCAGCTTTCTCATTTCCCCTCAGACTCCTTCCTGTCTCCCCCTCTAGACACCTCAGGCCTCTTCCATTTTCTGCTCCTGTTTCTAGTGTCTATCTGAGAGCCCACCCTCACCACAGCTCAGTCCTAATTTCCCCCAACACATTGAGTCCTGTGAGCCATTAGTCTGCACCCCTCGTGTTTCTCTCCTCTTAACCCTCTTGCCTTCACTGTCGCTCAACTCCCTGATCGCCAGCCCCCGCCCCAGCCCCGTCCTTTTTCTCCTTGGAAATTTGACTGGCAGTGTTCACTCCACTTTCTTCTTTCACCCTCCTGCTGGCCCTGTCCAGTCATTATGTGCTCCCCTTTTCTTATCTTCTTTGCCTCTCCTCCCCTGATAGTTTCTTTCCTGTCTCTCTCCAGGCCGTTTTCTCAATGGCAGCTACTGCTCTTTTGAAGAGGACGAGTGTGGCTGGCAGTCAATAACAGGCCGCGGTCTCTCCTGGAAAAGACTCCAGTCACCAGTCAAGGCAACCAGACAGAGCTGCCCATCATCAGGTATCTCAGACACGCCTTTTATCATATCATGAACACTGCTCTGAGATGACTCGTTTGCAGGCTCTTTTAAGTTTGTGCAGTGCAGCCTCATTGAAATGTACTTCAAAAGAGTTATCGGGGCATTTCTTTCACTCGAACTTCATTTTAAATATTTGAATCTCGAGTTTGTGAGTGGGGGGAGGAAAAAGAAAACACAGCCCTTCTCTATATAGCAGCTCCAGCGTGCAGACGCCTGCGACCGCCGTTCATCATCAGTGCGGTGACTCAAGTGTGTCTCATGATGAGATTTTAAACTCCTGCTTTGCTGAGGCTTGTTTTGTTCTCAACTATTTACAGAACTCTTGGCGGTAATTTTTTTTTGGGGGGGGGGACTATAAATGGAGCATTGTAATTTCATACTGTGATAGCAACCTATGGGTGAGAGTCTCTTTGAAGCCTTTAGTTTAATCAGTTATAGTTCAGAATACAGAAAACATCATCAAAAATGTCTAAATTTCCAATAACATCATATTATAAGACTGATTCTATTTATTAGGTTAAATGTTGGAATTTATACTGCAATAGATGCACAGCGTCCTTTTGTGATAGTTATCAATACACAGGTTTCAAACATTGATATTTTTTAAGGTTTGGTCTAAATTATTTCCTCAAGAGTTTAATGAACCAGAGTCACTGTTTGATGACTCCTCTGGGTGGTGGTTACAAAATGAATGAGTGTAGGGTTCATAGAGTAAATTAGAAAGGATGTACTGTTATTGCATTCAATGGGGTATTTTATTTTTAGCTACAGGTGTCACAGATGATGAGAATCACAGCATTGTTGCATCGTTATACCATCAGAATTGTGGGTGCATCACGACTGTATTGTATCCTGTGTTACTCTGGGATTCCCACCCTTAGAGTTTGTAATTATTTCAAAGACTACCAAAGCCACTGCCCCGTTCTGCACTTTTAAATAAGGCGATCCAGGAAATAGCCACAATTTTGTGAGCTCTTCCTTTGCTCATCCTTCACCTCTCCATTATTTTTTATGAAATTCAGCCGGGCAGGTTTTGAGTAACTTCACTGACAGACAAATGGCAAAAAAAAAGAAAAAAGATTTTAAATTCCTTGTGTGTGTGTGTATGTGTGTGTGTGTGTCTTTATTTAAGGTGCTACATTCACTGTTGAGGGAGGCCAGTCTAAAGGTCAGCGTGGCTCAGCATTACTGAAGAGTCCTGTCTTCCCTCCTCCTCTAAGAAACTCTCCTTGCACGGTGAGCTCCTCACCCACTCACTTGCGCTGTCTTTATTTTATTTTTGCTGTGGTTCTTTAAAGAAATTGACTTTTTTTTCCTAGTTGATAATTCTCCATAACTGAAAGGACAGCTGCCACTACTAGGCTTTATCAGCAGGTAAAACTGTGAGTTGGTTGGAATGTGCCCAGCTGACTTGTTTGAAAAGCAGCTTGAAATAGTAAGAGTGTGGTCATTTAATATGCAGCACTGAAGTTTAACTCCAAACTAAATAAAACAAGAGGACAGGACCTCTGTTATTGTCAGCTCTTTAACTCTGCTTGATACTACAGTATATTTAGATGATGACATGCACTTTGCCTTTAAGAACGATACATTTCCAAAAGATAGTCTCCAGATATTATAATGTTTGCAGTTTAATTGTTAGCAGAGCAGTGCAGTTGTTATTGATTCATTATGCAGATAATTCCAGCTAACACATATTGCACCCTGTAAGATCATTTTTGCATTGGAAGTTTAAGATGCTAACATAGGAGTAGGGGATTTATGATATGAATTCATAACAAATAACATAAAATGCTATGTAATTGTATTTTTAACTGTTATGTTTCTGATTCAGTATAAAACTTCGAACGTCTTGAATATGCTCGCAGAAATATCCTTAAACTCAAGCTGTAACCAGCCAAGAAGACAGCTGGTTAGCACTGAGCCATCTGCATTTCCCATGAGACCCTGACAGATAGTGAGGTCGACCTCGTCAGTCACACGGTCACACATATTGCAAGTGATGCATTATTAAGTTCGTGATATGCACAGAGCAGGTCTCCAGGTAAAAAAAAAAAAAAAAAAAAAAGCTTCAGTACTCGACATCTTGATTGGTGCTGCTGCATCTTTGATTAGTTAGATATTAATATTTCTTAGCACAGAGACCTTTGACCTTCTGTGCACGTGAGAGAAGTTAAGGAAGAAAGAATAGCTGGAGATAGGCTGAGCTGATTAATAGGTCGAGGGGTCAGAAAACAAGATAAAAAGTTAGTGAACCTTTTCAAGAAAAAAACAAACCAAAGAAACGGCATGAAAGGAAAACAAGAAAAACAAAACAACAAAAACACTGCTGCTGCTTTTCAGGTGCATATCAGAGGTGTCTGAGGTTTGTGGAGAGCAGTGGAGGCAGTAACACGCCGCTGCTCACAGCTTCTTGGCACGCAGCCAAAGATTAGTAATGATTCCAGATTAACACTCTAAATCCGTCTCTCTACACTGAACTGGTGCTGTTCAGCCTGGCCTGTCCGCTCTTGGACAACTTTGTCGAGGATATTAGCTTTGGGTATTAGCTACAGGCCGCTTTCACTTTCATGTTATTCCCGGTGTGCACGGTGCGGCGCCTGTAATCTTGATGTTTAAATGTTCACCATGTGGTCTCGCATTTGATAAGAACCAAAACCTGCCATCCGTGGGCACAATGCAAGCAGTCATCCTAAAAGTGTTGAATTTAGTCATCAGGCTTAAGCCAGCATCTGTTCCACTTAAATGGTGAAGCAAGAATTATGCTCTTGGCTCCGAGAAACGCTGAAGAGGGACGTGGTCACATCCTGAGACTTCCTTTTCCTGTTTAATTCTCGTGACAGCCCGTGTGTTGTTTAATTTTCAGCAGGTTTAGATCCAACACGTCCCTCCTGGAAACTGCAGTGTGTGGCCGATATGTGTTGAAGCATGCAGGCTGCAAAATAACCCAAATTATAATCCTGATTGAATTCTATTAATCTTAGAATAATTAGAAGTGAACAGATGGCTGTTACTGATTAATCTCAGTGCAATTTTAAATGCATCCCTCCCTTGACTGATAACACATTTGGCTGGTTTACTTCAATTCTAAAATACTCAAAGGAAGTTAAAGTTGTTGGCGTGTTTATATCTATATTTATACCGACGCTCACTATATGTCTCAGAAATCATCAACGCAGCTCTGCAGTAGCCTGTGGTGCGTACTGATCATTTCAAATCTCATCCCACTTCCACAGGTGCGATTCTGGCTGTGCTCTGTGAGCTTCCAGAAGGGGGCGCTGTCTCTGTGGATCGCCGAGAACAGCACAGGCCCTGACAAGCCACGCCGACTCTGGCATTCAGCCACCGAACCCAAATCTGAGAAAGGATGGAAGCTCGTCACAATTCCCCTTTATGGGCTGGCAGACTGGTATGACAAGTGCTCGCCTGTTTCACCGCACGTCAGGCAGCTGTGATTATATCAAGGCAACGTGTTTGGACTGTCTGAAGGCATCAAACTGGCAGTTCCACTTTGAAGTGTTTAAGAGCAGTCATCATCAGTCATCCGACTCTGATCCCAACAAACCTCTGACATGCTCACACAAATACTAACGCGCTCGCACGGCAAGAGAAGTCTCAGAAAACATGATAGAGAAGCTCTTCCTTATAAATGAGGATTTTCAGCATTTTTCATTCCATTTCCCGGGTACATTTCCTCTCAGTTTCACAAAATTAATGAATCCCGTAGGGACCCCAGTCTTATACAATGGACCTGCCATGTGTACACTTGTACGAAAAATCCTCCTCTCTCTTTATTCCACTTGTCTGTGATGAAAAAAAGATAAATCAATACACAAGGCTCTCTCCACTCTCTATGCCTTCCAATTAGCTACGGCCCTGATTTCTCCTCATTGAAGAGACAAATTAAAACAAAATAGAAAAAAGTTAAAAACACAAAAAAAAAAACCACGAGAAACTCCAAATACGGTATTTCATCTCGGTTAGCGTGGCTGGGGGTTTCTTTGCCATTCAAGCTTGATTAATCCCGCTCCCCTGTGAGTGATTAATTTTTGATTCCTGGGTTATGTAGTCAGCTGTGCTTGTTCTCTTAATTAGAATGTCATGTCTGTAACCAATTGGTGAACCTGTCAGACTTTGCACGCTGACCTTTGTAGAGCTTAAACAGAATCAGAAACACAGCTTAAAGTGTAGGCAGGAGTCGGGGTATACCAGAAAGCGAGCTACATGCAGAACGTGTGGGTTGGTGCGACGTACTAGAAAACTCCCGTCAACTTAAAGCCACAGCTGAAATAAGCAGCTGTGACACAAACCTCAGCTGACTGAATGGGACCAAGTGGTGACTGTTTCTTGATTTATAGAGCTCGTGTTTACTGTAGGTTATGCAGTTGCCATTGCTGCACCAATCAACAAATCCGCTTATTCACTTTCTTCCAGGAAAGTTAGATCGCAGGATTGATGCCGCTCTCATTCCTGAATGCCAAACATGATGTTGAGAGCCTGGACATAGTTAGTGCAACTTTGCAGGGAAAAAAAATCAGCAGATCCAATTTTGAACCTTCTTAATACTCACAAAATAGCACTGATTTATCTTCTTGTTTCCCTGTCAAGTGGTCCTGACCAAAAAATAAATAAAAAAGTCCAACACACAGCCCCCTGTAATATGGAGGGCTGTTGTTTTTGTACAAACTGAGGTGTGCTGGCGGATGTTGCTACCCTAAGATAGAGTCAGATGGAAGATAGAGATAGAGTTTTTTTACCTTAAAGTAACTCCTCACTACACCCGTCACAGAGATAGACCACCAATCAGGGTTACATTCTCACCTAAAGCCAGTGTGGATGCAAACTTGTGCAGATATGACGGCTAGCTGTCTGCTAACGGTCACCTCAGCTAATCTGAGTCACTGAACTGGGATTTTTTTTTTTTTTTTTTTTGTATGTTGTCGCCTTTTGAAGCCTTTTTAATGCAACTATCTGACAGATATTATGTCCTGCTGTACGGTTAACTGTACTGATAGACCTTTCACAAAGTCTGTGCTTCAATTTCAGTGAAATTATTGTACTGATGTGTTGCTTAACATGCAAACATATTGTACATGTAGCACTTTCACCTCACAGTTCGTTCTCTCCAGTTTCTTCCCACATTTTAAAGATATGAGTGTTAGGTTAATTAGTGATCATAAGTTGGCCCTAAGCGTGGATGCAGATGTGGAGGTGTGAACGATTGCCTCCATGTGTTAGCCCTGTGACACACTTGGATCGGCTCCAGTGCTCCCTCGACCCTAAATTGGATAAGAGGTTGAGAAGATGGACGGGTGTTACTTAACACTAATTAGAGTGTATATGTTTAAAAAAAAAAAACAGATTGTAAAATGTGGCCATACATTTGTGGATGTGCTTTGCTTTGCTTTGCGCTCCATCATTTCATCCAAACATGGCAGACTTTGACTCCAATGAACATCGTGGACCAAAGTAATAAAATCAGAGCTTTAAAACTGGAGTCTCCAATCAATGGGTGACATCATGGTGGCTACATCCGTCTTTTACATACATTCTTTGATCCAACTTAATCTTTTTTTTTTCCCCCATGCAGACATGAGGTCAGTTTTTTCAGCTAACATCTGGCAAGACAGAAGCCTTGAAAATGTTAAAGTATTGCTTTGAAGGTTTGAGATTAAAGCTCTTCTCATATATTTGTGGAACTATAACCATGACAGTGAATTAAATCCTTATAGAAGTCAAACTGCTTTTTTTCTTTTTTTTGTAAATAGCAAACCTCCCCCCACACACACACACAGGCCAGTTCTCAGTGGCAATTTTCTTAAAGCACATTGAATTATTTCTCTCATCATTTCAGACAGGAGCTGTTGCACTGTTCAAAGGTTGTGAGATGTTAAAGCGGCTCTGCCTCTCCACAGGTTCTGGCTCTTTTTCAGTACTGAAGATGGACCTGGACCCGGTTCAGCCATCTCTGTGGACAACATCTCTTTCAGCATGGACTGCTTCTTGGCGTGTGAGTACTTTAAAAACATCAACTCTTTCTTTTTCTCGCTCTTACTTATCAGGCTGTGGCTGACTTATCGAAATTGTTTGACTGATTGTGACTGACTGGCCATGACATGTACAACAAGGAAAAACTGGAATGCTTTAAAAAATTAAAAGAATTCCTACTTCAAAGAAACTTAAGTAAACAGTCAAACTAACCCAGGGCAATTACATGAATAATCAGTGCAGGTCAGCCTCGTGTTCATATTTCACAAAGATAAGATTTAAGTGAGCACCACTTTTGAACACTTGGAAGAATTCATCAAGGATTTATGTATTCATTATTTATTTATTTGCTACCCATAATATGGCACATTGTATGCTTTCAGACTGATCTCAGTCCTACTCTGTTGTTCTCTCTGTTAAATATACTGATGCTTTGCCTTTAGACAGATAGACAAATCTCTATGGAATGATATGGGATAATAGTTTCTTTAACGCACGTTCTTTAAGAACCTTGGACATGTCCTGAAATGTCAGAACCGGTGCTCGCTCATTCATAAGGGCTTTTGTTCCGATGTCGCGCTGCTCACTTATAAAGGTCAAGCTTTCCGTCACCTTTTCAGATATTTTTGTGTCATAATTGAGATGGTTTATCAGTATAAAAACAGAAGTGAGATGACAACCATGTAAGAACGAGAATGAAAGGTTAGGAGTTCAGTGCCTCCCTCCGTCTCTGCCTATCAGAAGGAACCGGTTTGAACTGTGAGAGGAATAGTAATGTGTGACAGCATCCTGTGCCTGAATATAGCTCTGACAATGAGAACTGTGTTTAAAGTGACTTCACCCAGATAGATAAGAGACAAGGGCACGAGTGCCACCCATCGACAGACAGCTGTTTGTTTTCTCCTGTTTTAATTTGATGACTTGAGATTGTTGGTAGGCTAAAATTTAAAGCTTTCTGTGGCATTGCTCATGGTTACTATAGCCACCTAAAACAAAAACAAAAAAAAACATTTAGTTCTGGACCACTGACATCAGCAAGAGCTTCATGTTACCATCTGCAGTAATTTATATTCGGCAGTGTGGCTCAGTTCTGGGATCTTTCAAACATGGTTGTGACAACAGATATGACACTGATTTAGGAACAGCCTGAAAGGAGGAGCTGGGGGTGGAGGTGGGTTGCAAAGCAGCTTGCGGGGTTGCAGCATTGCCTGTATCGCCAATTTAATTAATAGAAAAGTATCAGCTGAGCTGTCAGTTTATGTAGGCTGAAACAAACAAAGCCGCTCTGGAAGCCAGACTGAATTGAAAATAGAAATGAAGTAGGAGACACGAGTAAAAACGAATGAATAACACAAAAGCGTTACCGCTGTGATATCGTTACAACAACTCAATGAAAGATAAAATGTTGGAAACTGTTCGGTTGTTACGTGAGCTACTGAAGCGTGTTATTTAGGCAGCAGTTTTCATCTAAATGTCAAAGACGGAATAAATGTGAATGGCACACAAAATCTGTGCTGTATCATCTTTAGATGATTAATTTTTTTTTCATCAAATGCAGATATAATCACAACACTGTACTAATCTCATAACTAAATAATTGAGAAAAGGCTGGAGCATTGTCACCTTCACCCTGTGCCGTGTGGAGGTTTTCTGGATCACAGACTCTTTATTTAGAGATTACGTTTTCCAGCACATATTTGCACAACAATTTGTGTTTTATGTCCTCCAAAGCAAAGGGACTGTACCAGTGAGGCGGTGCTGAAGGATCGCTCATTCCTGTTGCACTCACTTCTCAGATGGCAAGTTCTTAATCTGGGCCCGGTATCTATTACCTACTGCTACACTTGACACCGTCACTTTTTATCACCTATCAATCAGACTGGTTGATGGGAGATGCCGAAGCTCAGCAAAAGATGTGATTTCCAGGAGCGATCCCTGTGACTGATTAGCATGATGGATTCCTGAACGGGAAGGCTCAGCCTTGTAATGCGTTTTGGTGAGAAAACATAGTGGGAACACATTATGCAGAGGATCAGCCACCCGTGGCCTCTTCCCTACATTTCTACGGGCTTTTGTGTGATATATAGTTTGGCAAGCGTGCGTGCTTGATGATGCATCAATTGCCCTTCAGGTGTTGGACCAGACTGTCATTTTTATCATTTTATCCTCAGCAGAATCAATAAATTAGTATATTGGGTTAGACAGCACAGGAAGTTCATCCTTTTCTCTCTGGCATGTACTGTAATTTCTTTTCCCACGCACTGAGATGCATTAACAGGAGTAGCAGCTGCGTCTATAGAGCGCTCCAAACATCAGGGTGCCCCCTCAGTCAGTACCCGGTGCTTGACTTCACTGAACAGTCAGCACAGCACTCCTCTAAAGGTTTACCCCTGCAAAAGATGGAGATTTGGATGAAATTAAATTGTTGTTCTGAAGGCTGAAATTCCAGTTATGTGGTGATGTAATTATTGGCCATTTTATCTGTGTATATGTCATGTAACTTTCATCTAGGGACTACAAAAAATTGTTAATTTTAGTAATTATCACTTGCACTTGTTGGTGCTAATAAACATGACACAGCATGTACCAATAAGTGCTAATGCTCTACAGTCTCCCGACTGAATGCTGTCACATTCAGAGCGACAGCATGTGGTGCTAATTAAAATCAGGTTTCATTCCCAGGACATCAAATAATGCTGTATTTGGTCAGCAGCAGTGATGCTATGGTGCAGGTCTCACGTCCAGCTTTTTACATATGGATGCTTGTAAAGGACCCTCTTGGAGATAATTTTAAATGCTCCGTGTAAGCGTTATATTTTCAGTGTGCAGAGTGAGCGCTGTGAAAGCACCTAAAATCCTGATCTTTTCCTTAACTTGCTAACAAAGATGCTTTTAGTCCCTAAACCTAACCAGCAAGTTAGGCTGAAAGAAAGAAGGAAATGAGGAATCAGTGGAATACAAAGTGCACAACAAAAAGTTTAAAACACAAAGCTCCCATACGGGACATGAACTTCAGTCTTATGGGAGATAGCTTGTGACTCACTGCACCTTCCAAATGCAGATTACTGGTGCTTGTCGTATCTCTGTGACAGCAGCAACTCATAGCAGAAGGGCAGCATTTGACACTCTCGGATGAGAATGTGTTGTTTATTCATTCCTCGCGTGGCCTGGTCCGGGTTTATCAGCGACTATGTGCTCTTATTTTTGCAGCAGCGGGACAATCAGCAGTCACAGAAAAGATTTAGATACATACACAGAAGCAATAGCACGTGCAAGTAAACAGAGAGAAAAAAATTACATTTTTTTTGCTGCGTTTGAAACAACATGTAGGGGATTTAGTCTAGTTGTGCGTCTCCATATGGACAGATTGTGACTGTCAACATGAAATGTCTGTGTGGATCTCAGAGCTATTACAATCTTGAGATATTTTGGGATTGTGCTTGGGAGGTAACAAGATGAACCCCCCCCCCTTCTCTCCGTAGCTGGCCTCTGGTGGGCTTCAGGTAGCTTACGGCGCCCTGCTAATGAACAGTGACAGCCACGCTGGCTGTTGCCTTGCCCTGTGGTTCATGCTGCTCCGTGGTGGACCTGCTGAGTCTTTCTCTTTCTGCAGCAGCATACCAATGCTGTGTGCAGCAGCTTTGTGTGTTCCTTAGTTCTGCAGTAGCGTGTTGCCATGCTGAGAATAACGATGCTATGGGATTTATTAGCAACTTTGTTGAAAATATAAGAGGTTCCTGAGCTTGTGTGCTGTAACATATCTAAGAATATTTCTCACATAGATTGACTGGTGTGGAGTATTTTTCCTTTTCTTTTCTTCGCCCTCACAAACACATTGCAGTCACTTGCTGCAATCCATCAAATCTGCACATAAACTCTATCAGTATCAAAGCTCCCGAGCAGTGAACAGTTGGACAGTCATATTAATTTGGTGATTACAGGGCTAAGGAATGAGCTATTGATTTTAAGAAAGCAGTTCTGTGGGTTTTTAAGCTTTGAAGACAAAAATTACAAGATTCCTCTACCCTGAGGCATTTTCAGTCGAGACCAAAGCCATCAGATTCAGTACAGAGCTTTGGTGTATATTTAAAGCCAAACTTTTAATGATACATATTACCCAGAGGAACTCAGGTGAAGCTGCAGCTCAAGTGCACAGAGCATTAAGGTCAAGATGTTTGCTCTGAGTTAAAGCGAGCAGGGTTTTTTTTCCTGACCAGATGCAATACTGGCACACAGTAGCTTTCTAAACCTTTCAGCTGTTGAGGGAGTCCCCCGCCATATTGCCATAAATGGTGAGTCTTCAGGCTGAAGTGACAGGGGAGCTGGAGAGGAGAGGAGGGAATGTTGCTGTGGTAAAATGATTACAGAGATAAAGATGAAAAGTGTTGTTTTTGTCCCCCGACACAGCCGTAATGATGACGAAGAGAGCAGTCCTGATTTGTTTTCACCGTGGAGGCGAATGACACAACGGGGATAGCTCATTGGCTCTTCACAATTAGTGAAATTGTAGTTGGATTTTAGCTTCATATCCAAGTCATACAGCTCTTTTCCAGCATCTTGCAAACAGCACTGGCTCATCAATGGGTTCCCAGTGTTACATGGAGCTGAAGCTTTTTTTTTTTTTTTTTTACACTGCTTGTGGTGCAGAAAAGCAAAGACAAAGAGAGAAAATGTTCTCATAAACCTCTAAATCATCCTTTGCTGCTGTTTGCCATTCAGGGCAACCCTATGGAGAATATCAGGCAGCTACAGTACAAACAAACAGTGTGCTATTCTGCTGGTGAGTAAGACAGGCCAGTCTGCAGTTACAAACCTTCTCTTTTCTCTCACTGTATGAAATGCAAATAGGCCCTGTAACCATGTAATCATCCTCTCGACAGTCTGTTCGATATGCAGAACAAAAATAGGACTTAATATGCAGGTCAGATGCACAGAGAGCATCATTTACGATTTATTGCTCCCATGCTTCAAGTATCTACACTGAGCACATTGAAAGTGTTAAAATAAAACTGGCATTGATGGACTGAAGTATTTGGCAGTCTGGCTGAAACTGCAACGTTTTCTTTGTTCTAAAGCCGACTGGGAAGCCCAACGCCTCTGATTGACGTGTACACACACCTTTGCTGTAAAACTCACAGATCAAATTGCAGGCGGCCAGGATCTGAAACCGCCCCCACGTTTTGTTGCCATACAGTTGCGTGATGGCATTATCGGCTGCACGGATCTCAGTAACGCTTATCTGACATTTTTGGAAAATAATCTCAGTCGTGCACGAGTCCTGCTCTTTCACGGCAAACCACGGGGGTCATGTAGTAACAAACCTCTGAGGGCTTTATTCTGCACAACATTATATCAAAGAAATGAGATGCTGGGCAGAACTCTCCAACAGAAATATGGCCTCTCCTTGGAAACGGAGCTCAAGCCACAGACGTATGAGCTGGCTTCTCGAAATAAAGTCAAAGCTTTAACGGGCGGTGAGGGAAGAAGTGCCGGTACATGCTCTGCAGTCTCTCCTGTGATGGTTATTTGAATTTCAGATTTTAGTGTTATTGTCCTGCAGGGTGTTGCTGGACTTTTTTTTTTTTTTTTTGTAATCATTCCGGCAATTTCTCATTACATAATTGAATTGTGTTATGTTTAGTTGTCAGCATTACATCGATTGTTCTTGGTGCCTACACAGATTTCTTTAACACCAGTCTTTTGTACCACTGATTGCAGTGAATGGACCTAATCAAAAAACATGGATTCAGTCAAATAACAATGGGAGCCCCACCTCTGTTGAAAACCAGAGGATGGGGACAGGGAACTGTGTTGTTGCCAAAGGTCAGCATCTAGTCATTTTAAGTAGTTAAAGTTCTACCTTGCTTAAACATCTTTGGAAGAAAAAAAACAGTCCCTGTTTTCTGTCTTGAATCCTTATCAGTTGCCTGGAAGACTTAATTCTGGGTTAGAATTTGAGGCAGAAGAGATCAAGGTACCAACAGGTTTATGATCTCAGTCCTAGGAATGGAGTGAGGCTGGAGGCGTGATGGATTGCTACAAAATACCTAGACTGAATGTGCCTACCCATCTACAGTAGGATGGAGGCAGAGAGAGATGGAGTGGGGCTGGGTGGTTATGTATTTCTCCCCTTCTGTATGGCCAGTGGTGGTACAAATGAAAGAATGACCCCTGCTGGTGGGTCCGCATTTTCTGTGCCAGCGAGGGGTTTGCAGCTACTGTGCCTTTTTCACTTTTCTCCAGCGTGAGAGCAACAGGGTTTCTTTGCTGCACATAAAGGGCGAGAACACACAACCCTTTCAATAAATCCATTGTGTTCTCTTTCAGCCAATGGCAAGTTTCCACCTGTGGTAACCACACCCAGCCTGCCGTTTGGACCGACTATCAAGACTCCGTCCCCTTCCATTAGGAGCCCACCAATGAGCTTCCCCACCCCGGATTACTGTAAGTGTGAGCTTGATCACTACCATTCAGCTGAAAGTGAGTGATGATCAGCTCCAGATGTGGTTTCAGTGCACAGGGCAGCTGTCTCTGTCTCCTTTTGTCTCTTTGTCTTCACTGCTTTACTTTTTCCTCATCCATCAAACTCACACAGACCTGTGCTTCTTGCATGTAGCACTGATTCCCACTTACTCTGCACTTGCTGAACATGGAAACAATGCATGGACTGCAACAAAGTAAGTGTGCCCCCTACTGGTGTGTCCCACATCCACATTTGAGTGAGTGCTGCAGAGCTCTCCTTTGGCATTAAATGGAGCAGGACGGGCAGTTTTGAAGTGTAAAATCCTCCAATTTGTCTCCTGAGAATGTCAATGGAGTCAGCTACACAGGCTTGACATTTTCCACCTCACACTCCCTCACTTCTGTGCTTCAAAAGGTTAAAGACAAGCAAGAGATTCAATTTCTATATTTAAAGTCATAACTTGGAGTTACTTTCATATCATACCTGTTCTGAAACACATTTCTTCAGCTAGACGCTTTGAAGTACTTTGAGGTACACTGGAATAGTTGAGGTTTTTCTGTGGCAACTTATCAGGCAGTGTGACTTTGGGAGGAACACAGGATGGAAAATTGTTTGTGAAGTACAAATGATCTGAATGGATAACTTTATATTATGATATTATTTCCACCAAGCGCCAATACAAAACACTTTTCATACAAATGTTAAATACGTGTGAGCTGCTTTCCCAGTCCAAACACAATTGGTATGAGCAGCATTCC
This sequence comes from Pterophyllum scalare, assembly GCA_024447675.2. NCBI lineage: Eukaryota > Metazoa > Chordata > Actinopteri > Cichliformes > Cichlidae > Pterophyllum > Pterophyllum scalare. Next base: position 103,440 of record JAMQGT020005494.1, read on the forward strand.
CTCACTCCAGAACTGTAATTGGATTCATCTATATCTTGTTTTCTCTCCCATGCGGCATAAAAGGCTGTTACGGCATTCATATGCAGTTAAAGCCAGGAAATCAATTTTGTAGTGTATACAGACTCATCTCCTATTTGAAACTGGTTAGGCGACTCACACTAACACACTGTGGGCAGGAATTTGCTGGGATAATAAGTGCGACATGCTTTTTGACCCCGGAAATTACTTCTAATTATAATAGAATTTAACAATCTTGTTGCTGGAGAAAGTGTGGTGAAAGAGCAAAGAAAATTGCATACGTAATTTTCATTCATGCAAATTGTTAAATACATTTAGGCTGCAAGTCTTTAAGTTTGTGGAAGAACGTTTTAGGTTTGAAAGCGGAGCGTCGCATTGGGAGAACTTTCCACCAGCCTTCATCGTGATGAGAATTTTCTTTTTTTTAATATACAATCTTGAGAGTGACAGTTTTGAAGCAAATAACAGAGGTGGGAAAAAATTGCTCACAAAATAAAATAATATGGAGGTTGTATTTGAGAAAAGACAGATTTTGGATGGTTGAAATTATGACTAAGTCTTAAAATCACAATTTTATGGCAAATTAGAGTATTTTATGTAGTTTGTATAAATTTAAAAGGGCATACATGCTTGTGTGAGATTGTATAAAATACTGTACAAAAATCTTGAGCCGCCCATCATTTCTTTCTATTTTGATAGGGAAATGCATTTAGGTGCAGAGATATATAAAAGCATGTGCCAGCATACATGGAAATGCAGGCTAAGAGGCAGGAGTTCTAACATGCTCAAAGTCAGTATTCGGTGTGACCCCCTTTAGTCACCAGCACAGCTTAAACTCTCTCAGGCTGCTTTCTTGTGATTTCACCGAATAGTCTTCACAGATGGCTATAAGTAGTTTTGCAGATGGCTGTAGACACTGCCAAGATAGGCCAAGTTTCTGGCTAATAGCTCTTTGAGAATCACCTTGCTGGTGCAAAAATACTATTTCGTGCTTGTAAAACTAAACTGTGCTATCTTTGGTATTTTTCACAGATTCAAAGACATGGGGACACATAATGTGTTTTTCCAACAGCCTGCTAGTAACAAAGTACCTAAAGATAACCATTTAAATTGGTTCTTTGCTAAGTTGCCTGTCGTGTGTAGACACAGCACTGAACACTGGTTTAACCCTTAAGTTGGGCGTCTTTTTATGGTTGAATGATTCAAAGGTCAGTTTTAGGTGGCTTAAAAAACATTCCTGTGAAAATGGTCAGGTACAAGGACTGGACTGAAAAACTCTGAAAGAGCTCCAGAAAGCCTGGAGAACTGCTGGTCAAGGTCGCTTTCCAGGGAAGCAAAATACAAAGGGTGGCTCAAGACACATGACTGCTAAAGTACAAGCGTTAAGTTTGACATGACCTTCAAAACCCTATATTAGTAAGCATCTGCACTTGTTTTATTGTCTTTCATTATAGATATGGTTTGTTTGCATTTTCTTCTTTTTGCTATGCATTACTCACAACTGCAACACAACTTCTAAGCCTACAAGAGGAAAGTAATTAAAATGTCTCTATGTGTTCTCCTGAAGAACACGGGAGCTGGCCAGGTGCATTACTCTGTTTTCATATCTTTTTTTATACACTCAGTTTGAACATAGGTCTAATTAAAAAGACACTTCAGGAAAATCTGAAGGTTTTTTTTTGTTTGTTTGTTTTCTATAGTTTCACAGCTGTGCATTGTGTTAAATAAGGAAGGAGAGACAATTAAAGAGAGATGCACTAATTGGGTGACATCAGAGTGATTAGCCGATCAGACGTCTGCTGATTTTACAAAGAGAATTCGATCTGCTGAACAGCAGCTGTAAATATGCTGTAAATATTTTTACGCGTGAAGTTTTGCTGCTAATCGGACCCAAAAACATGCCCAAAGTGACTCAGTGCTGAGTCTTTGATTGGCGTGTGAAGTTGTGAGTTGTGAACACAGAGAAGACTGTTTGTCTATGGAAGGTCAAAGGTCAAACGGGGACAGTAGCAGACATAAATGCTGACCAGCTAACATTATTTGTTAATGTTGCCAGACTGGAGGGCGTGAATCTTCTAAGCAAGAAACATGGCATTTCAGTGCAACATCATCCAAATGAGTGTGTTTGCTACATGGATTTTGTTGCACTGGCAGCAACAAAAAGGCCATTTTATTATGCTTACACAGGTAATCCTCGGTATGGTTACAATAAAAATGGCAGCAGAAGTAAATCTCCTCAGAGAAAGATGGGACTTTGAGATCACACTGCTCTTGCCCTTGTGATTATCATAGATATTAACTCAGGGGGGAAAGAAGTTGAACTTCAGCTATACGTCGGCCATTTCAAAGCCAGCCTCGAGCAGTTAGCATTCGCCGAGCGTCTCTCTTCTCCTCTCCTGGAGCCGATGCTTTGACGTCTCCAGGGCAGGACGGCAAGCATGATGAGGGTTTTAGCTCAGCAGACCTGTCACTCCAACACGGCTCTCCTCTTCCTCCGACACGCTCAATGATTAACCCCACCGAACATCGTCTCTTGTCTCCTCTCACTCTCCCCTTCATTTCTCCCTTCACTCTCCCACCATATCTGCTCCCAGGGCATTTTGTCCCCTTTTATTTCCAGATTAGTTTCCCAATTTCGCCATGTTAAAGCTATTATTGACTCTCTGTTAGTTCGCATTATTGCCTTCTCACCCTGCCGCCCTGTCTTCCTGTCAGAGCTCACTCTGATCTGAGTTTGCTGTCCCACTTCTTCCTCCTGTTCCCTTTTTTCCCTTTCACCCGGACTTCACCTTCAATCTTTTCTTTCTGCTTGTTCTTTCTCCTGGTCCCCGTTGATTCCTCTCTATTCCGGCAACAGACACTTTTATTTCTCACCACCACCCTGCTGTGTGCCACCCGCGACTCACTGCTGACTCATCAGCTGCTTTTGGGGGATGAGGGTTGAATAAGTCAACCTGTATTAGTTTGCTTCGCTTTCTTTCTGTGATTACCTCCTCCGATGGGAAGGGGAGCACATTGCTACCTTCAAAATGAAATGCAGGCCTATTTTCTGACCATCGCTCTGTGTGAGAGTGTGAGAGTGTGTGCGGGTGTGCGGTTTGACGAAGATTAGCAGTTTCTTTAGACGATAAAACAACTTTACATGACGCACTGTTGCAATGCATAAACATTATCTTTATTTATCTAGCAGGATGTACAAGCACTTGCTTCTTTAAAAACAGTACATTTTCATATCAAGGTGTCCCACTTCCATTCATACATCAACAGACAACAAGAGCAAGTTGTGTGGAGTAGATGAAAACTGGCGTCAAATCAAAGACAGGTGGGATGCTGATTGGAGCAATCCGATTGGTTCTTGAGAGCACGCGACAGCAGCTGTTGGTCCCTGAATGATTCATGCAGAAAGGAGTTTTGGCCGGTTTGTGCTCGCTAATTAGCTGCAGGGAGAGAAGTGAGTCTTCATTGTTTACTTGTTCATCAACACCAGCCTGCAGCAATCACTTAACTAGTTGTTGTTATTTTGGGGTGGGGGGGCATTAGTCGTTAAGACAGATATGAGACTGATAACAAGCGGTGCCATACAAAATAGGCTTTTGTAATTAATTGGACTCAGTTGCTCCATAAGCTTTGTACTTAGCATTCAGATCCCATTCATATCTTGCCAACCTTGATCCATCTTTCTAATGGCTGGCCCAAGGAGGACAACTGTCACTGGTTAAGGGCGATACATGCTAAGAGAGGAGGGCCTTTGTACAGCGTGTGTGTCTGTGTGTGATCCCTGCAGCTTTTAAAGTTGTTGGCCCGGACTTTTATGGAGGTGTTGGAGAAGACAACAATAAATAGCACGGCAAAATAAAGAGTGCTTTGTTTTGAATGAAAAGCAGCAGTTTTGGAAAAGAGAAATACATGATGCTGAGTCTGGTTTGGTTTGAAAATGGCTGATTAAACTCATAATCAGACCCGGTTGTCTTTTCTTTTTTATATAAACATATTAAGGGCTTAATTGTTCAACAAGTCTTCCAACTGAACAAGAAGTTGTGGTGCGTCTCGTGGTTTGAACAGCACGAAGTATTTTTCACTGTGAACCCTGAAGAAAAACAGAAAAATTACAGCTCTGAGATACAGGAGTTATGTCATTTTAAATAATTTATTTTAATTTGTTTAGTGATGTCATGAGCAGATAGTTTTCAGTTTTTCCAGGCTGGTGTTCAGACTTGAAACAGGGGCTGCATTTGTGGGGGCGTAGTCATAAAATAGGATGAAGGAAGCCCAGTTGGAGTAAAGGATACATGAAGGTCTAGACAGCAGCAGGCAGGCTACTGGTCAGCGGGTCTGAGCCACTGGGCCCTTACTATGTGAGTCTGTATTTGCTCGCCATGGTTGGAAAAAGAGAAGCTCAGTTTTCTCCTGCCATCAGAAACATGCCGGGTTCATTCTTCTGTTGATTCGCCGGTTTACATGTGGAGCTCTTCTGTTCGTTGGGCGGATAACACAGAGAAAATGTTTCCCTCTTCGACAACCGCCAACATAAACAGCTGAAATATGCTTTTCTATTGGGGAAAGTGCACTATTCAACTTTGTCCGTTGATGTTGTGTTACGTTGCAGCAAAGGCTTAAGCTCATTCAGCCCTCTTCGTGTTTTGCCATCTGCTCTGCATCGACCGCCTGGGTCCATTCAAATGAATGAAAGAGCTGCTTTTTTTTTTTCTGCTTACAGTGCACCTGTGAGTCTGAACGAACAAGGTTGGTCGATCTGAACGAGGCCTCTCTCCATTTGGACAAAGAACCGATCTGCTACTAACCCAAATAAACCTGAAGTTAAAGAAGAAGAAAAAATAGTAGCTTTAGAGCATTTATGCCTTTGAAAACATGCACACAGAAAGTCTCCTGGCGCTGGTCAGTTTCCAAAAACTGGAAGGATTTGTATATATAATGAAACACCCCATGAAATATCCCAGGACTGCCTGAAGTTGTTTGTCTTGTTATACAATAAAAATGTTCAGAGGGGATAAACACTGCTGGAATTACTGTCAGTGCTGTAACCCAGTCAGAGACATTTTTGTTAACTCTGGGTCTCTCTGTTTCTCTCTCCCCCTGTGATGCGACTCGTCTGGAACAATTTCTTGCTGATGAAAGTGTGCAGCTTTGCCCCTTTCTTTGATGGAGGCCACTGTTTGTTATGATGATGGCATAGCACGAGTGGCAAAGTTCACAGAAAACGAGATTCATGTAATAGTCAGGCAGAGCCAGAGTCTCCCTGGGGATGTACGTGTGTGTGTGTGTGTGTGTGTGTGTGTGTGTGTGTGTGTGTGTGTGTGTGTGTGTGTGGTGTGTGTTGTAAGTCAAGGGGGCTGAAGAGTTTGCACACCACTTACTGGAGCAGGCTATCATCTCGTTTTGTTTGTTTACTGAATGGCTCATTAGGCCGGTTGCGCAGTGCGTTTGGGTGTATAGTGCATGTGCACATGTGGTCGTCTGAATTCATGTTGATGGACCAACAAGATCAATCAGTTGGGTTGAAGCGTGAAACCAGCTGCACCCAAGGGAGACAGAAGCGAGAATACAAACAAGAGAGGACTCTACATTCAATGCAAGCATTAATCTTCCATAACAAGGATCCTCTCCTGAATCAGAAACTTAAACAAAATGTAAAATGCATACATAACGAAAGCAATGCGTGGAGTGAAATTCACAGCACTGCTCACTGATCTCTCTCATCTCTATGCAACTTCTCGAGAAGTTTGCCGTGTTTGTTGCTACTTCTTGCTCATAGAGTTTGAATTGAACTTCCTTAACACACTGCCGTGTCTCTCCTCCAGCCTTGCTCATTAGCCAGTAACCTTCAACCAGTCTATCACAGCGTAAACTGGGACATGCCGCATGAACTGGGACGTGCACTTCACAGCGGCAGCAGCTGCTGCTTACACGCTCATGTTGTAGACTTCCCACAACAAGGGAACGTGAAGGGAGAGGCATGGCTGTTAACAAGAGAGTCACTCCAGTGCAGATTTCAGCTTCTCTCATCAGTTAACCACGAGCGCATCACATGTTATTTGGAGAATTCAATTCTGCATTCAGAGGCTCTCAGTTGAATTGAGAATTACTTTCACCCATTAAGTATATTATGATTTACATCTAAAGTTTGGGTCTGGAACTCTTCTGCTGCCTGGAAGTCTTAGTCTCTTTTCCCTCAGTGCTGAAAATTCTGGCCTGATGGGTCGATATACTTCTGCCAGACTAGAGTCAGACAAAACTGCAGTCACCCTACAAGTGTTTTTTACAGTAGGAGTGCATTTGCTAAGACCGGGCTAAACTCCAAATCGCTCTCTTACCACAGTGATGTTTTAAAGTGTTTTCTGAAAGTGTTGGCCTCCTTGAAATAGTCTCCGCTGGCAACACTTTACTAAAGTCGAAAGAGATGTTTGTGGTGAGACCGAGCAGAGCTTGGATGTTGGCCTTGGACCGAACCACTCATGAGAACCAGGCTGACTAATATGATGCTCACCATGCAGTCCAGCAAGTTTTCATCAATGAAAATAGCCACCATTTGATGTGGCAGGGGCAGAAAGAGGTCATCTGGATGAATGTTTAGAAGAAGAGGTAAAATTATCATGTCTGACGAACCCGGTTTCTTACTGTAACACTTAATAACAGAAATTGGTGTGTATTCACACATGGTTTGTCCGCAGATAAACACAGACAAACAGGTATACATTCGCTCAGAATACCACCTTCCTGCAGTTTTTGCTCAGTCAGACAGACTGAAGTTTAGAGAGATGCTGGTAAATACTGCGATCTCAATTCTGGGGCTTCATCTGCAACGGGCACCACGCAGCAGGAAACTCGAACAGCAAAAGGTGTTGCAGTGAGAGTATCGTGGCTTTAAGTGACACTCCTGAAACTTGTCTCAAGCCATCTCTTCTCTTTCCTGTGTATCCCCTTGATATTTAATAAATCTGCTACCATATCTCTTCTTACAAAAACATATATTAGTATAAACATCATTCCAGTTAGGCTTGGGTGGTATCTATGTTTTCGTAACTGTCTTCCTGACAGATTTTTGGTGTATATCGCTATCTGTGTTTTTGTTTCATTTAAAGATCTGAGTGGCTGGCAAGTTATTAGGTATGGCTGTGAGGGATTAGGCAACTAAACGATTAAGCCATTCTGATGCTCTGTTTGAACTTCAGCAGATTGTCTGGATCATGTCTGCATGCCTGAATGCACTGAGCTGCTGCCATGTGATTGGCCGATTCGTGTTAGATGTACCTAATAAAGTGGCTGGAAAGCGCACAACTGGAGAACGTTCTGCAACCACAGGAACTCTCCAGCAGAGACTTTACTTTTCAGTCCTGGATGCTACTGGGATGGACTACATCCATCTTTTATGTACAGTCTCTGTGTAGAGCACTGGTGTGGCCCCTCCAGCAGGCACATCAGTGGGTTAAACTAATATCCAATTTAAAGTGTTACAATTTTTAGAGAAAAATATTCCAAACAGCTTTGTGGCTCACCTTTATTAATGGGACAAAACTTAAATCCTCCCAAACAGCTAAATAGTTACTTTGCATTTACCATTATCACAGCTCACTGAGCTCAATTTAATGGGCTACCTCTAGAGACTGCCCTCTGGTGGCCTTTCTCTACAGTGCACTACAACGCATGACTTCAAAATGCTAATTATGTATACATAATATCACCCAAGCTTAATTACATTCACACTAAGCATCCACTCTGAGGTTGTGAAAGCCAACATGTAACTCATTCTTCCTAAGAAATTACTTTCACTTTGTCCGGTGTCACATTTTCAATAATCAGCCCTGCTGTGAAACAAATTAGAAGTAGTTTCAGGGAGTGAAAGAGGTTCCCTGGTGTCTACCTCACTGCTCTGTGATCACAAGCCTTAAATAAGGATTTAGTCCTGCAGCGTTAAGTCCTTCTCCGTCCATCTGACAAGACTAATCTCATGCTAATTACAATGAGAAGATCTCCAATTAGCGCAGACACATGGGATTACATGGAAAATGAGGAGAAATGTTTGTCACCTGTGATCCTGTCACCAAGTCCCCTGCTGCTTTTGCCAATATGATGATAGTAGCATCTCACACGAGAAGCTCCAATAATTTACATATCTTTATGTTTGGATTTATTGAAGTGAAAGTGGAGCAGTGAGGAATGCTGAAGTGGAATGAATGTTAGACAAATAGAACTGTAATTTCAGCCTCTTCATCATCTTTAACTTTACTTAGCTGCATGCCTGACTGAATACACAGAGTATGTGCCTCTACTGCTAAGCTCTGCAAAGTACTAAATGTTTTTTTGTTTTTTATTCCTTTTTCTTCATGTGCAGCCAAAAAATGGATTTTTCATACCTGTGGGGCTGTGGGCCCTGAAGGTCCAACTCCCACTCAGTGCCTCAACTCCTACAGGAACAGCAATGTCAACGTGACAGTTGGAACCCGGGGGCCATTCAAAGGCATTCAAATGTGGCGGGTCCCAGAAACTGGCACCTACAGGTAGGACTTTTGCCAGCCTATAAAGCCTCAGAGCACACAGCCATCAGAGGTAGCCATTTGAACATTGAATTTTCACTCAACACCCACTCTGGAATAATTTTATCTTTTTCTGAAGGGTCTCACTGTGAAGTCATTAGGTACATGAGCTTCTGAAAACTCGTCACATTCAGTATACAGTGCACACTTAACCAATCTTTCTCAGACATCAGCACTCTGTGCAATTCGCATTTTTCCAACACCGGTTCTTCCTCACGCCCACCTCTGCTCCTCAGTGCAGCAGAGCAAGCGGAGAAATATCACTATCAGATTCTTGCAGGAAGGAGCAGAGGCTGGAGTAATGGCAGCTAAATGGCATGATTCACTTTACACCTGAATCCAAAAACACCCACATCCACGTCTACGTTGGTAGCCTTTAAGCCTTCAGAATACCTCAGCAATCAGCTTTAGCACCTTGACCCCTTGCCTCGCACTGCTCCAAGATTAATGCTGCAATATCCAAAGCCTTTTTTTTTTTTCAGGGATCAATATTCCTCCTGTGGGCACTCATGACAACACGAGCTGTTTAACTTAGATTTGACTTGGAACCAAAAATAAAAGAAACCATCTCTGAAAGCTGCAAGCCTCCCACATCAGCAAAAAAAACAAACAAACGCACACATACCGCTAAGCTCAGCCAAAACCTTTAAGTCTTAAAATACCCGACAAACGGCACACACCGGACGGTCTCGACACATGTCCAGGGTTTTAGAAAGCACCTTCTGCCTCCTCACAAACTGTACTGGTCTTGATGCGGCCCGGTCTAGATGCCAGATTCCCCCAAAATGAAGCTGACAGACGGCCACAGAGATGAATATGCGCTCTGCATCTCCCAAAAGTCATTAGGCAAACAGCTGAGGTAGCTGCTATTGAGCACTGAGCAGTGTTCTGTCTTCTGATCAAGCTCGACCACCAGGGAAGAAAAATATAGCGGCGTTCCCAAAAACCAATCAAGTTGTTTTTTATTTGTCTGGCAAGAAAACTGGAACATTTGAAATTAGTTTTCTGCTACATAGGTGTTTATTTGTAGGTGTGTTTTGGTGTGTTTGTGTGCCTGTGCAGTCTGGGTTCTGTGTGTGTGTTTTTCCCTCACTATAATATGCCAGAGTAGGTCAAATGTTTTTTATTAAAAACACCCAGAGTGAGAGTGTGTTTTAGTGTGTCCAAATTAATTTTGGCTGTTATTTGTTGTGCACTCGTGAAACCGCAGGAGGAATGCATGAGGACTCAGCCTCACAATATTTTTGTTGCTACTCGTTTCACCCTCACAAAAAAAACAAAACAAAAAAAAAACTGCGAAATGTTTTCTTGCATCATCACAGTAATTTCCCTGTTAATGATTTTTTTTGTGTGTGTTACTTGTTCGCTTTAAACTTCAGGATCACCGCCTACGGCGCGGCCGGCGGGAGAAGTGTCCTGGCCATGAGCAGGTCGCACGGTGTCTACATCACAGGAGACTTCCTGCTGAAGAAGGGGGAACTCCTTTACATCCTGATGGGGCAACGAGGAGAGGATGCATGCCCCAATGTGAGTCATTTTTACAATAATTCACCGCAGTTTTGTAAGTCGACTATCACGCAGTAAATAGGAATACTGTTGCATCGGGGACCCTGTTGACTACAGTATGCCATAAAAGCAAGATAAACCTAAAAAATGAAAGTAAAATAGCTGTAAATGATACAATGGATCAACTTTATGAATGAGGAGTCCCAACATTTCTTTTTTATGGCCTCACAAATACATACAGCATCCTTCCACTATCGCCCCGTGTGTTTACAATCCCCAAACCATGTCAGCGTCGGAAGATTAAAGTTGATCCTAAATTTTCTTGAATGATATTGCTGTCCACACGCTAGTGAGACTTATTTATTCTCATATTACGCATTATCCAAAAAAAGATCATTAACTCCCTGCAGCCTTCCTCGAGTACACTGAGAGCTCACTTTGCAAACACAGACAATTAATGGGTGCCAAAAGCTCACAAAAGAGCTCCAGCGAGCTCCATCATGCACAATTTAAACGTCATCGAGAGACCGGCATAACTTGTGTGGTCTGCAGACAGGCCAGTTTAGCACCCAGACTCTTCTGCTGAATGTGCTGTGGCGCTGTCTGGCTAAAATTAAACGGCAGCATATGCCGCTCCAAAATGGTCAGATTTAGTTCAGGATTAATGGGGCTTTCACGGATGCTTAATTTGCCCCTCTTTTAGTTTTCAGTACACAGTGGAGCCTGTTTTTAGTTTTTATTACAGCCAGATCAGTGCTGCTTTTTTTTAGCATTTTCCCCGTGCCCACAGAGATTTCTCCAGATTCCAGTTTAATGATATTGCACTCAAAAACATAAAATGACTAAATACGTTGTCTTTGGACTTTCTGTAAATAAATAAATATAGGCTTTGAATGATTTGCAACAGCACCTCGTGTACAGTCGAGATAGTTTACAGTAGCTGGACAGGAGGAAGCCCAAGTGCCTGTTTGAGTTTTGTGGTTTTGTTCTCTAGAGGCAGTCTGTCCTCGCCACTGCCATCCAGTTATTAGTTTTTAACACAGTGATCCTTGAAGTGCTCTGTACAGACAGCGTTGGAGAGACTTGGCTGTTCTTAAGTGAAACTGAAGTCATTTAAGGATTCTCTTATTTCCCCCAAGTTCTGACAGCGAGAGGCAGCAACTCTCTCCAAAGGGTCGCTCAGAAAGTGATTTGTGCTGCGGAACAGTGTTTTCTCACACCTGGCTTTCCCTTATGTGACGGAAATGATGATACCTCCCTCGCCTTTAGAAATACTCACTATGTCTTTCTCTTGCTGCAGTACGCGCACACACCTACGCGCACACACACACACACACACACACACACACCTCCATCCTCCCATTCTCATTCTCTCTAAAACACAAAGTTGACTTAGAACTGAGAAGATGCAAAGACAGAACTGGCTGAGAGTGAAAGAATAGTGAGGAAGACTTTCCCAGAGTATTTGAATGCGCTGCCTTTGACCCCCTCTACTTGTCAATCACGGCCACATAAGTCCCGCCCATTCCTACCTTTAAGACATCCTTCAAGAGTGTTGCTTGAGACAGATGGAGGGAGCTGAGAGAGCTATGAGCAACAGCGAGAGTTTGTATGAGACTCAGACAGGGCGCGTAAACTTGTGCCCTCTCACTCTTAAAGTAGGACTCACTCCAGGCAGTTCAGCATGACAGCACACACTAAGGACACGCATCAGTTCACAGGGTCTCAGCCAGGGCAAAGTCCCTTGATTGGACATCAAAACACCCAGGTCCCCTTTTTTTTTTCAAAGGGGCTGAAAAACAACAACAAGCTGACTGAGAGGCTGTCGTTTTGGATAAATCAGCTGTAAACAAAATTATTAATTCTTAAAAAGTTTCTCATATGCCTTTAAGAAAAAATGTACAATTATACCAACAAGATGGTAGTGAGACCTGCCTTGATGGATGATTCGGAGACGATGGTGCTGAGGAAAAGGCTGGAGGTGGCAGAGTTGAAGATGTTAAGATTTTCTTTGGGAGTGAGCACGATGGACAGGATTAGAAATGAGTACATCAGAGACGGCTCAGGTTGAGCGACTTGGAGACAAAACTAGAGAGGCAAGGCTGAGGTGGTTTGGGCATGTGCAGAGGAGGGAGAGTGGATATATTGGACAAAAGATGTTGAAGATGGAGCTGCAGGGCAGGAGGAAAAGAGGAAGATGACAGAGGAGATTTGTGGATGTAGTGAAGGAGGACATGCAGAGGGATGGTGTGACAGAGGAGGACGCTACAGATAGGATGAGATGGAGGCAGATGATCCGCTGTGGCAACCCCTAAAGGGAGCAGCTGAAAGAAAAATAAAGTATAATAATAAAAGCCAAACATGACAAAGCACAACCAGAAACTATTATGATAAATTCACAGGTATAGCATGATTTTTTTTTTATAACAACCCTAGATCCAGCACCACTATCAACTGTATCACAAGTTCAGTCAGCGTGGAATGAGTTAAACACCTGAGTCGTTTCATATGGTCTCGCAAGGGGAGCCTAGGTGCTTCCTTTTCAGTTTCTGTGTGCATGTGAATATTTCTACTTGATATTTGCACACCATAATAATCCTCAGACTCACAACAGCTGTGGTCTGGCAACTGCTCAGCCTGCTCATACGCCGCTGACATCCATGAAGGCGATTCTGTGGCAAACTGACATGTTTCTCTCTCTCTCTTTCTCTCTGTCTCGCTCCCTGCAGTCCAACGGCATGCTGAATAAGATATGCCTGGAGCAGAGCGGTCCAATGGTGAACAAAACACAAGTGAAAGGAGGAGGAGGAGGAGGTGGTGGGGCTACGTATGTGTTCAAAGTAAGAAGGAGCTGTGGGGGATGATGATACGCTCAGGGATTTTATATTTAGGAACTGCACATTTCATATAATTTTATTAATAGTCCAGTAAGACAAAAAGATGTGCAATAAAGGCATGTACTGATTGTAAAATGCTGATGTTTATCTATTTGTTAAATGTGCTTTTGCTGTAATTCATTCTTCCCTTTGTGTCAGGGAAGCAAAGAAATCCTCATACAAAATAACTGAAAGTCCTTGAGCTTTGCATCACTCTGTCTAGGAACATTTAACCAGCTCAAAATTGATTGGCCGGTGTCATCAATAAACATCATTTTAATGGTACATTCAGGCCACTCCACCATATTTTATTATATTATGATATTTAATATTTTTATTGGCCTACTGCTCAATACATCAAAGATCGTAAATCGAAAGAGCCGATACCCCCGCCAAGGACACAGGACTTATATCCATGTGTTTACTCTCATCACTGAACAGACGATTGGACCAATAGGAACAACAGGCACTCTTTAAAGCAGCACTTGACATATTGGAAAATGCACTTATTTGTGTGCCAAGAGTCAGAGGTGAAGATTGACACCACACTCGGGTGAGCACAGTGAATATGAAGCCAAATCCAGCAGCTGGTCTCGTGAAAACTTTAGTGTGTATGATCTAGGCTCAAAGAGGAGGTCTGTTTTCAACACGGGAAAAAAATTGATATATAATCACAAAAAGACCTTCAGGTTGGACTTAGTGTTGTGTGATTTTGTTTGTTTGTTTGTTTGTTTGGTTTTTTTTGTATAAAAAGTCTAGAAGAAAAAAAAAAAACCTCTCAAAGCTGCTGAAAGGATTATGATTGCACCGGAAGCCTTGTTTTTTGAACGGTGCATCAGAACACTTTCAGGCAAAAAAAAGAGAGAGAGAAAAAGGAAGAAAGAATCTAAAATTCAGCTTGGGGAGATATTTCAGTTGTTGTATAATGATAATGATGGACTTTGCTCTTGTGAACGACAGTTTGGAACCAGGGGGAACAGAGGAGGGAACAGAAATCCCCTGCCGCCGCTGCTAAAGCTCATTAATTGAACCCTAATTGGTTTACTCTGTACAAAAAAAACTTCTTTATTTTACTCTGGTTACTGTTTCCGTGAATCTCAACTTGTATAATTCAGCAAATGAGAAGGAACATGTCCAGTGAGCTTTAGCTGCGGTGGATTGAGTCAGTTTTGGACGCTCCCAGCTCGACCAGCTGCGATTCTAGATGAACCGCACACACGCGGGAGTGATTTCAGTCTCATTTCCCTAAAAACATAACCACTCCTTTGAAGAGCAAATCCTGTGCCGCTGCATAAAAGTAACTGTTACCAATACTGACCCAGGTGGACAGGGAAGTGTACATCCCTCTCATCATCGCTGCTGGGGGAGGTGGCCGGGGATACAGCAGCCAATCAGAGTCCCAGCTGGAGCAAATGGACTATGATCCCAGCCAACCTGGACGCAATGGGAAGTCGCACGCTGCAGGTATGCGACGCACACAGCTTTGATGTAAGTGTTGGTTTTATTTTGTATGTATGACAGCTTTGTTGCCCTGTGGGAAAGTGCAACGCGCTCATTGCAGTCTTTGTGACTGCATTTATGTGTGTGAGTTACAGAGCTGGGTACAGGGAGAGACAATCTACTGTGTGAGTTTGAGTTATGGAGAACAAGATAAAAAAAAAATGGTTGAAATGATGACAGTAGATGAGTAATACAGCACTGTTATGCAGTGCGCATGGCTTATCTTTCCTCGCTCTGGGATGAGCCGGGCTGCGTCTGCTCTGTTCCCTTCTGTGTGCATGCAAAATAATAAAGCGAGTTTACAATTGGGTTTCTACGGTGGAAGTTTTTATTTGCATGTCTTCCCGTCCTGAAGGTGTTTACTTCCCACCTCTGTGTGCCAGCATTTGTGTTAGAACGAAAACAAACCAGTGCGGCCCTCCTGACTTCTTTCTGACTTTGCTGTGCTGAACTGCACACTTCACTCTGTCACATCCACGCTCACTGCAGATTTCATTAATCATGTGCTTCAAGTAGCAGCCGAAAAGCATAAGCTATTGATTTTTACATCTTCTCGAAGCCCAAGGTTCCAGTTTGAGGAAACTCGGTGAATACAAAATGAAATATTAACCATATCTAGAGGGAGGAGGGGTGCTGGTAAGGTGGGAATTTATTATATTTTTTTGTATCCCTCGGGTTTTGGAGAAAAAGGAGGAAACTAAATTGTCTGTCGTAACCAGTGTGTTATCACTAATAAAGACTGCTGTGTGTGTATGTGCTGATTGGCCACAACATTAAAACCACCTGAATAACTGTATCTTCCCTCTCATGCTGCCATCAGCTCTGACCTCTTGGCACATAGACTGGGGGTATCCTGGGGTGGGATGTTGCCACCAGATCTTTTGGGCCATAAAATGGAGTCCAGTAAATCAAGCAAATGCAGAACTGCCATAAACCAGCATTCTTTCTAATGGCCAGCAGGGGGCGTCTCCTTTGGCTGCCGATAGTTAGTCATTTTTTTAAGCCGCTCCCTTGTCACAAGAAGTTGCTAGAGCTGGTAGCTTCTTGCTTTATTTGGAAGTTTTACACCCATTGTGTCAACAGCTAGACTTGAACCATGTGTTAACCACTACAAATAAATTAGTGTAAATATATAGAAGCCCCAAATTTGGTCCTTGGCTGATTTGAATCGGGCACTTCAATCATTTTAGGTTCAGGAAAAAATGCAGTTAGTCTGGGATTTGTATTTTTTTTTAACTCCCACATAAACATTGAGTTGTCATGTTAAGGCCTTTAAGAAATACATGAAATACTAACAGTAGCGCTTGAATAAATTGAAAAATAATTAGACACAATTAGTCTGGTTACGACTGACTGTTTGATCAGTTTGGGATCTGAGGAATTTGGAGTCAGGGTAAACATCTTGGGCAGTTTTTGTGGTGCAATTTCCTGCTGGTGAAGGCCACTGATTTTGTTAAATGCCATTGAAAGAGTATCATCCAGGACCCAAGGTCTCCCGGCAGAACGCTGCACTGTAACAAGATGATCAATGTTATTCAGTTCACTTGTCAGTGGTTTTAGTTTTGTGGCTGATCAATGTATCCGTGTGTACTCAGTATAAATCAAGTCTTCTTCGCCTGTAGACGTGCAACAGTGCGTGTTCACTTTCATACACTCTGTCATTTGTCTCTTTCGCAAACATCACACTGCACGTTACTGTCTTTATCAAATGTGTGTTGTGTTTGGCGACAGGTGGAGGCGGAGGTTGGAATGACAGTGCTCCTGTCAGTCAGGGTGGCAAACCGCTGATGCTCGGGGGGCAGGGAGGGCAGGCCTGTCAAAAGTTCTGGCAGACCCGTGGTGGCTTTGGAGGTGGCGGAGGTGGCTGTACGTCCGGTGGCGGCGGCGGAGGCTACAGAGGTCAGTCTGTGAAGATCCCCCCCACTCCCCCCCCCCAAAAAAAAGTTTAATAAATAAATTGCCTTGAGCTGTCAGGTATGAGCCAAATGTACATCTTGTAGGGCCATCTGTGTTTTTATAGCGACTGTGACGAGGTGGCAGAGTTCATACAGATCAGGGATCGGACTCAATCCCAGAGACAGCTGCACGTCCTCTTCTCTTACTGCTCAATCGACTGCAAATCAGTCTGGATCAGACTTCACTCTCCTCACATATAAAGATATCACACCCTGTACTCTCCATGTACTTAGTATAGTGTTTCTACGCAGTGCTCTTTAGGACTATATTTAGTCCTAAAATTGTCATTACAGTAATGCGTAGTATGCAGGAAACTCATAAAATGAAATAATAACAGGCATTACATTTTTAAAAAAGCAAATTGGGTTGGGTTTTATTAGACTTTAGTGGGATATACAAGAGGGAAAATGTGGGATGGATGATGGATTCAGAGGAAGTCTGACAAAAATCCTTTGCGGTCATTCTGGTCCTTTTGTTTTTGATCTGGATGATATTCAAAATGTGTTCATTTGGAGTTATGCACCGTTAACTGTGACGAGTTCATTGCCGTCGTTGTTTTCCAGGTGGCAACACGTCCATAGATAACAACCCTAAACACGACGGTGACGATGGCACGTCCTTCCTCGGCCCAGTGGGAGAGCCCTTCCTCTACCCCCTAAAAGGTAACACCACATGAGTCAAGTGCATGCCAGGCTAGTCAGTAGTCGGCACCTATCATCAGCACATTAGTGTGCAGCATTTGATATTTTTGCAGTGTGCGTAGGTGAGAGTTAATGTGTTTGTACTTGCAAACAGAATGATGAGAAAACTGTTTTTTTGCGACTGACATTCTAAATGAGTTTTTCTTGTGGTACATTCAGATTGCTTTCAGCAGAATAAGCATCCGCAGCAGAAAGAAGCTTGTAGAGATGTGTACAGCAAGAGGAGAGCGGGGCGCTTCACGCGGTGACATAAAAAAAGTACTGCAGACGTGTACAGATGTTCCATAAAGGGACACTGTGGTGCATTTCATTCTAAACAAAAAAAAAATGTTTTATTGATTAATTTGTCTCCAGATGGAGATTTTATCTTTGTTTGGCTTTATAGAGAAATGAGCCCTGTTTACGCCCAGTTTTTTTAAGTGCTTGTTATGCAGCTCAGATATTTGTGAAAAGATCATCTATTTGTTACGGGGGGGGGGGAAAGAGAGAAAGGAACAGCACGTGCTGCATTAATGACATGTCTTCCTGAAGAGGAACAATTCACGTTTGCGTTTCACATCACGTCTGAGATGTGATTGAATCACAAAGCGTCTCGGTGGTCATTCAGGGCACATTTTAAAACCAAGTTGTTAACAGAGGCACATCTGTCTTTTAGAAAAAGAAGGTTCGACTCAGATTAATTTCTTTCTTTCCTGCAGCAGTGTCATTGTGACAGCTGCACTTCCCAATTTGTCATCAAGGAAATTAATTTCCTATGTAAATAACTGTTAATGAAACAAAATGTTGTTTCATCAAACTACACGAAATTTAAAACCATTTTTGAAACCAGAAATCTGTCATTTTCAATCTTCCTTATCTTCAGTTCTTGCTGAAAAGCAATTTCTACAAAATTCCAAATCCTAATGCACCATTTCAGGTGCAATCGTGGGCACATGAGCTGCTCTCAGTCAGCCCAGATCACACGACTCTTCTACGCGTCCAGTTTGGCAAATCTCACACAGGGCCCCGCTGCTTACAGCTTCAGTCTGCACATCTGCAAACCACCTCTACGCATGTGCCTTCGTTTATGCTTCTTTCATGCTTCTACAGCAAACATTTTGGCTCTAAAAATCTAATATCCAAACCCCACTTTAGATTTCTGTATTTCTGCAAGTTGAGCTAAAGCATTTTGACACTGTATAGCCCCATAGCTAAGTGCAGTACACATACTGTAGCTACCACTGACTCTCCACAAAGGGTGCTAAAATAACCTTCTAAGAGTCATTTTGTCTGCATCTTCACTCTTTTATTTCTATTTTGTCCTTTATATTTTCCTCTCACGTTGACACGTTTTTCAGGGTATTTGTGACTGTTAATAAGATCAGACATCAGGTAGCCTTAGCCTCTATTGTCACATTGATCGTTAGATCTTTAGATGTTTGAGGTTTTAAACTGTTCACTTCCTAAAACCACTGCAGCAGAAATCTTAAATGGATTAAAAGAAAGTGATGTAAACTGTAACTAGTGAATCCCCAAAAGGCATGACTTGTTAACTTGTTATCATAATGGACAAGTAAAGGTCAGGTTTAAGGGCGCTTTAAGCCGTAATCACACAATTCTACAGCAGCATTTTTCCTTGAGCTACACCGGCAGATCCGGAAGCTCAAACAAAAGCAGCATGTGATGCAGGACAGCCCTGCTGTGTGCAGTGACAGACCTAAATAGGATCAAAAATGATTCTGGTTAATGTTGACACAGGCAACAGTTTGTAATGCCCGTCCTTAATCCACTGAACACAACACACTACTTCAAATCCTTTGTAATACAAATAGGGCTGCACATCTGGCCACTAGATGCAGGGAGGAAAACATGAATGTTATTAGAGGCACCGTCGATGCACCGGTGTGAAAGCGAATACCCGGTTTTTCATGCGTACGGTAAGAGCCTGAGCAAATTATTATTCAACAAGCTTTTGAGCAGAAAAATTGCTCCTCTTTATCAGGATTCTCATCTAGCTTTTGATAGTGAAACAACTGCAGCTCAGCACATAAATTGATATTTATTAGACTAACTCAGGTGCGCCAACAGGATGTCTTAGAAATGTTTGTAACAATAATCATCACCCTCTTCCTTTCATGAACGTGAAGGCGCACTTAGCACGTCTGTGTCTAAAGAGCCACAACACACCTTCATATTAGTATGCAGTCAGTAGCTGTTCTCAGCACATTTGTATTCCTGCTTGGAGCCTCCCTGTGTTTTTGGGTTAGATTTATGTATTTGTACTTATAAAGCTGATAACAGAATGATGAGAGGAAATAGATTCTACAGATGAGTGCATTTGCTTTGCTTACTAAACAGTACAGGCTTTCGCGGCCCATAACTAATTTGCGCTGCTCTGCCTTGTCCCTGCTTACTGTAGTTTACAATTAAGAGAATCGGTTTCACTAAATCCAAAATGAAATGAATGATGTTGTAAAAATCTCTTTAAAGGTCTTTATGGCTGTGAGCTGTTGTGCTACAGAGGGCAGAGAGTCTGCAGATTTTTTTCTTCTAGCCGGAAGATCGTTTTCCTTATTACCTCCGCCACCACCACCACCACCACCACCTCACAATCACTGAATTCATCTATTTTAGGCGAGACCAAGCTGTAATGAAGATCTGCGAGCTCCCAGCTCCCCATGCAACAAAAGCAACCCACCTGCCCTTTAAATAGCTCTACAGCAGTTTGAACTGGCCAGGTGGTAAAGATACTTGGATGGCAGTAATATGAATATGAGGTTTTCTGCAGAATGGCAGAAAACATTTAAAAAAAACAAACAGATAAAATCTTGTATATAAACGCCATATATCTAAATGTTTTAGCCCGGGTTTAATTCCAATTATGACATCTTGATCTGTAACCGAGGATTTCAAAGCTCCGCAGCAGGAATGTCACCATTCCAGCTCTTTGGTAGATCATAACAAAACCACTGGACTTCCACAATGCAGAATACCAAAATAAATACAACAACTCAATCAATCAAATAAATGTATTTCCATAATGACAGCCGCCTACCAATGATGCAAGCAGCCCCAAGTTCACATAATGAGCTCTCGCTGGGGTAGATGCAGCTGAATCCAGCATTTATGTGTCACATCTGCGTTCAGACCTGGATGCCTGGCTTTGAGCTGCTTAAAGCCCCGCCACATTTGGGCACCGGTTTAGCTCACTGGGTCGAGCAGAGGCGACCCACGTGCCGCAAGGTTAACGCAGAGGCCTTTTACCGCGCGTCTTCCTCCTGGTCTTTGAATGATATTTGTTAAGCGCTTATTTTTCACTTTTATTTTTTTGCTACAGCTTCTGTTTGTTTCATGTTGAGCGGCTGCGTAAAATGTAAATCCAAACCGAATACCGTGATTTGCAAACCATTTAGACACCACATCAAAGGTTGCTGTTGGGGGGTGCACTCACGCTGATGTCTTGGGTAACTTGAAGGAGTCATGAATACTGATTTTGGAGAAAGTTATGATGCAGTGCAGGTGACATCGCCATCAAAGCTCTCTTTCAATATTTGATGTTGTCCTTTTAATACAATCGTTATTTGATTTGCAGGTCATCGTCTCTTGTTTTTATTTACAGTTTTCCTAACTTGTTCCATATTGGTTGATTTACTTTTGGGATAACGTATGCTGAGTGATGATGGTGTGGAGAGGGAAACCTTGGGAGGTTTTTTTCTTCATAGATTCTGTAATGAGGATTGTTCCCTGTAAATTACATCAGGAGTGTTATTGAACTTTGGCTCATTTAACCAGGGGACATCCTGGAGCTATCTAATCAAATCCTGTTCACTTTAGAAACCTCTGCCTGTGTGTGTGTGTGTGTGTGTGTGTGTGTGTGCGTGCGTGCGCGTGCCTAAAGCTATGGAGGGGGACGGTGAGGTGATCATCAGCCCTGTGCAGAACTGCAGCCACTGTGAGAGCGGTGAATGCCACGAGATCAAAGATTCCATAATCTGCTACTGTGATGAAGACCTCATCCTGGCACCAAACGGAGTGTCCTGCATCAACACTACAGGTTTGACACACAATATAACAATAGTGGAGCACAAGTAATGAAGAGCCACGGTGTAATTCTCTCTGCCACGCAAGCGTAAGAAATGATCTGAACACAGGAATGAGCTGAACGTAATTGTACCTGTAATAGACTGTGACTCAAAGAATAGATAATGAATTAATCTGCAAAAGTAATTAAGCCTGGAAGGCTCTGTACTTTATTGAATCTTTATCAGGGAAAATGTTTTTTAATAGTGCTTTAATCATTCATAATAATTATCAATAAGTAGGATAAGCTAACCTCTCATTGAAAATGAATGTAACTGTAATAGCTGTGCGGATTCCCGGTCTGTCATTTCACTCTCGGTGCTGCAGTCAGATAAAAGCTCTTTATCTCAGCATGTCAAGGATGTAGGATAAAAGGTTTCACCTCAGTGCTGAAGTGTAGTGACATTAGACAGTGGATTGTGAATGTGTTTCATATGGGCTTAATGAGCCTTCGTGGAGCTAGCTTTGCCCATTAGGCCCATCGACTAAAGATCAGCTTTTAGAAATGTCTGAAAACTGCATCCTTCTTGGGTTAAACTCCAACAAGCTGATGTGGCCAAACCCCTGCAGACCTAGTGCTGCCTCCTCAATTATGATTTGTAATCTCAGGCGATCTGAAATGAATTAATATGCCAGCGTCACTTTATAATTTCAAGCAAAATAACAGGCCTTTTACCATCTCAATAATATCTTAATGACCTAGACTCTCTCCTCAACCTATGATTTGCAAATCTGTTCTCTGTAATGACAAGCAGTAGATAATTCTGTGATGCTAGGTCGGAAAAAGGTCACAGTCTCAATATGGTCTCTCTCGGCGTGCAGATTTGTTCCTGCGCTTAGACGAGATCCCCTCCGCACAGAAAAAGGAATTGACATGCACCGTCCGTCGCTGCTCCTAAGCTCTGTTGTGTCATCGCTTTCACATCATTAATTAAGTCGGGGATCAGAGTGGTGAAGTGAATGTTAATACTCCTCTGGGGGAAGATAACAACTGTATGACGCTGTTGTTTCCCCTTGTCCTGCAGAGGTGCCCCCGCTGCCTCCGCAGCCATCTCTCTCACACCTGGCCCTGGGTCTGTCCGTGGGCACCTCGGCTCTCATTGCTGCCCTGCTGCTGGCTGTGTCTGGAGTCATGATAAGTGAGTGTCAACACATCTTCGTCATTAAATCCGGTGCTGCCATTCCATAACCAATTACTATGAATTTCAGGGAATTATTTGGCATCAGCCGGTCAGAGTTTTAAGGGCCAGATATAACCCTGCTTGATAATTTAGCAGCATTTTTAAGGATGAAAATTAGTGTCTTGTATTAAAAGCAGAAGCTTTTAGTTTGACATGATGTTCAAAATCCTATATCGGTAAGCATCTGCACTCATTTTATTCCCATTTCAATCTGGCTCTTTTTCTGTACGCAGCTTAGCAGCTGGAGATGCTTAAGTGGAGGGGGACACAACATAATTAATTTGAGACTTAAAAAAAAGGGAGTGTATTCCCTTGTTCACTGATTCACTACTCTGCTGTACATAAAGGATTTTTAACACTTCAGTTGCCCGATCACGATCATAAAGTTAAACGCAGCCATACCACATCGCAATGTATTGATCTTTCCAGATTTTATTAGGAGGCTGTGAGATAGTTTCTTTCCATGTATTGTTGTAGCACAGCCTCAATTCCAAAAAAAAAAAGGATGCTCTGCGCAGCCTTTTTGTTGCATTTTTTTTTTTACTTTCAGTTGGTGAAAGGCCTTGACTGCAGGAGGGCCAGTTCAGTACCTGGATCCTTCTACAACAAAGCCATGCTGTTGTAACAGATGCAGTTTAGCACTGTCCCGCTGAAATATGGGAGGCCTTCCTTTAAAAAGTACAGATGGGAGCATATGTTGCTCTCAAACCTGTACATACCTTTCAGCATCGATGGTGGCTTTCCAGATGTGCAAGCTGCCAGTTCCACAGGCACTGATGCATCCCCTGTAGCATCGCAGATGCAGGCTTTTGAACTGAGTGCTGATAGCAAGCCAGATGGTCCCTTCCCCACTTTAGTCTGGAGGACACATCGTCCGTGTTTTCCAAAAAAGAATTTCAAATTTCTATTTGTCCGACCACAGAACAGTTATTACATTTTGGCTCAGTCCATTTTAAATGAGCTTTGGCTGAGACGATATGGCAGCATTTCTGCAGCTTCTTCTTTGCACGATAGAGCTTTAACCTGCATTTGTGGATGGCACAGTGAACTGTGTTAACAGACAGTTATTTCTGGAAGCGTTCCTGGGCACTGATTTCCCTGACAGAACCATGCCCATTTTTAATGCAATGCTGTCTGAGGGTGCAAAAATCACAGCAACCAATACTGATGTTCTGCCTTTGCACACAGAGATTTCTCCAAAGTCTTGGAATCTTTTTATGATATCATGTGCTGTAGTTGATGGGACATTAAAAGTCTTCACAATTTTGCATTGAGGAACATTATTCTGAAATTGTTCCACACTTTACAGATGCTTTTTTTTTTGGCAGATTGGTGAAACTCTGCCTCTCTAAGGTGCTATTTTTATACTCAATCATATTATTGATCTGTTGCCAATTAATATAGTTAGTTACAAAAATGTTCCTCCAGCTCTTTCTTCCCCTCTCAGGTAGCCTTTAGCGTGCTGTTTTTCAGAATGAGAATTGAGCCCCGCGGCCAGCACAGACATCGGTCTGCCTGCCTGCTTTCAGACTATTACCGCCAGACATATACACTCATTGAGCCATCACTTGCAGGCTGACGCATATTTCCAGACTCCCACCTACACTCTTGAACGCACATTAGTGGACGAGGCAGGGGCAGACGAGGTGTGGGACAACCTCTCTGATGAATGAAACGCGCTAATGATGGATGGCTGCTTAGCCAGCAGCTGACAGCACTCATACATTAGACAGCACTTGGTAAATAAATAACTCCCCTACACACACACACACACACAAATATTTCTCCCTGCAACTGATATGTTCACAGTCCAGGTTGAGGCTTCTAGGACTAAAAAGTGTGAAGTTTTGTGTGTGGGTGTGTGAGAGAGAAACAAAGAGCCGAGTCTTCATACTTCGTGCTGTTCTCCATGAGGTGCATCCATTTGCAATATTGAGGGAAAAGGGTGCGAGCTCTTTGGGTTTTACACTTTGTTCCCTTTAATGTGTGCATGTATCTAACAGGTGCACGTGTACTCTAGATAAAAAAAAGTTTGAATCTAAAACATGTCCTATGTTACATTTTGAACAATTCAGTGCTCACACACACAGCGGAGGGAGTGCTGTTGTACAGCTTTGTGTTATTTGGAGAAACAATTGTTGGAAAAGCTTTCCACTTTGCGAGCTTTGGCTGTCAGCAATAATTTTCTACAAGAAGTGCTTAAGATTTTGCTTTTTTTTTTTTTTTTTTTAACTGTAGCTATCTCAGTAGTGGAATGAAACTCCTCTTTTATTTTCATGTCACCAGTGTACAGGCGTAAGCACACAGAGCTGCAGTCTATCCAGCTGGAGCTGCAGAGCCCAGACTGCAAGCTCAGTAAGCTGCGGGCCTCCACCATCATGACTGACTACAACCCCAACTACTGCTTCGCCGGAAAAACGGCCTCGGTCAACGACCTGAAGGAAGTGCCACGACGAAACATTTCTCTCACAAGGTAAAAGATTCGAGAAATCCCGTCACCCTGGAGCAGTGATGGAATGAAGGCATCAAATGTGCAATTATCAGTTAAGTGCGACAAGTTGTCAGTCTTACGAAATGGTTCTGAAAATCCACTTATGGCAGACTCATAAATATCTAACAGTGTGAGAGGAAACAGTTTAAATAAAGCATGAAATATTAAAAGTGCGACGTCACATGGTGTTGCTGCGATTGGCTACGGGGATCCAAGCTTCTGAGAAATTATTTTTGTGAGGATCTTTTCCATTTTTAATACATCTCTGCATGTTTATAGTTTACCAGTTCATCATTTGAGGTTCTTAATCATTTGGAATCATTAATAGTTTTCATTTTTTATTTTCATGACTCATCTAGTCTAACGTCAACTGAAACAACAAAAAAAACATGTAAAAAAAAATAATTAAAACTATAAAGTCATTGTAATATTAATTTCTGCAGCAGGATAAAGACAGTTATTTTTCTCTGTGAGCTAAAAAGCTGTCAGACGGCTAAATTAGAATACGACCAGCATCTCAACCATCCTGTTTGGAAGAAATCCCTCTTGCTGATTCATTACATGACTCCCACTTGTTTAGCCGGCGTTCAGCTCCTCTAGTAATCAATGTCCAGACAAAGGTATATTTAGGACGTGTCTTTCTCCTGCCTTTAGTTCAGAGGTGTCAGCTTTGCTCTTGTTTGAATCTTTCTCTGCTAAACTAGACGTACGCTTGTTTGCAGGGGTCTCGGTCACGGTGCTTTTGGCGAGGTCTACGAAGGTCTGGCAGTGGGGATACCGGGTGAGCCAAGTCCACTGCAAGTGGCAGTCAAGGTGAGTCGTGCAACAAGATTCATGGGAGCTTCTGAAAGCACTTACACATGATTTGCCTTTGTGCCTCTTCTTTCAGGCGATCACAGGGTTGAAGATCAGCAGGTTTACTTGTTTTCAAACTCAGTTAAAAGCTTTGTAAGAAAAACACGGTATCAGTTATTTCCACTGCCCTACATTCAGCATTGTTCAGCTCAACATAGAAAAATGCAATAAATACTGTATGCGACACTTATTACCCACAGACTTTTTATAAAAGATAGATGTACCCAATGGGACACCAGTTGGTTTGTGAAGCTCTATTCTAAAAGCTACACTGCGTAGACATATTTGGCCGTGACGGTGAAATGCTAAGCTTTGAGCTGACACCGCCGAGCCTGGTAAGCAATATGCATGAATAAATGGGCGCATATTCATACACAGATTGCTGCTAATTAGTGCTAACAGGCTAATAAAATATTAGAATTTCACTCACCAAAGCTGGAACACATTCTTCTTGGAAGGTGTCTTAACCGCACAGTGAGCTGCTCTAAAAGGCGCCAACAGCCAAACGCAGTCCAGTTCAGTGACTACAGTTAGCTGAGGTGAAGCCTAGCAGACAGCTAGCGGCTTTATCAGAACCCACTTGTCGCTCACAGTGTCCAGGCCACTAATAATGCAAACCTTCATCCTTTATACAATCAAAATAGGGTTTGTTTCTTTAAAAGTACTTCCTATACAGAGATCCTGAAGAGGGAAACTGGCTCTAGAGACCAAAATGTTTTTTGTAATTGTCTGTAAAAAGATTTATTTATGAGTTTGAAGCCTTAAGTGACCACACACAATTTCATTTTGATGCCAGTTACAGCTTTCTTATTACCATTTGTTGCACTGAGATTTGGTTCCTATTCACACCAGACCCTTCCTGAGGTTTGCTCTGAGCAGGATGAACTGGACTTCCTCATGGAGGCTCTAATCATCAGGTAACGGCCACTTAAACCATTAACAAAATTCGTTCTGTCAGACGGTACCAGCAACCACATTTCTGATCCATGTCTCCCTGCTGTGTTCCTGCAGTAAGTTCAACCACCAGAACATTGTGCGTTGTATAGGAGTAAGTCTGCAGGCCATGCCCAGGTTCATCCTGCTCGAGCTGATGGCTGGAGGGGACCTCAAGACTTTCCTGAGGGAGACCAGACCCCGGCTGGTGAGACTCACTGCAGCATGGCACTCAAGTGAACACTGTCCTTTATGATGCACAAACATACCACACATTAGGCGCCTAGACATCACATGCAGCAGTGCAGTTGATTCAGTGTTGTATTCGTGCTCACCTGATGAAGTCCAGCATTCATGCTCTTAATCGTTTTGATCTTCAAACTCCTCGGGGACGTATCTGGCTCTATAGCAGCTTAACTCCATTATTACTGCCGCTCATTTTGGATGTTGGTCCATATTGACACCATGGCATTGTGCGGTTGCTGTAGATTTGTCAGCTGCACATCCATGATGCAAATCTCCTCTTCCACCACATCCCAAAGGCTGAATGTCACAGCAGAAATCAAGACTCATCAGACCAGGCGACAACCTTCAGCGCATATCTGACAAAATATATGCCGATAAATCTGTGATAGGCCAACATCAGTTGGACTCCAGTGTGCTGTGTGTTGGGTTTTTTTGGGTTTTTTTTTAACTGATGCAGCCAAGGAAGCGAGAGTGAACCAAAATGGTAGATTTGTAGCCAGAAAGCTTAACAATGAGCAAAAGTCATTGTTATCATGAAAACATATTTATTGCGGCCTCTTTAAGATAATATTTCTGATTCAACCCCAGATTTCTCTGATTCAGGTTCAAACAGTCATATAATGCCATTTTCTTTAAAGCTACATTGTGACAGTACGTATCTTTCCTGTCTTTTCTCGCTTTGATCAGGATCAACCATCCAGCCTGACCATGGTGGACCTTCTCAACGTGGCCAGAGACATCGCGAAGGGCTGCCAGTACCTTGAGGAGAACCAGTTTATACACAGGTACGGCAGCAGATGGCTGCATGCTTTGCATATACTTATGCAAAAACAAACGGAGCACATTATTATGAAAGAACACAGCGAATTCTGTGGTTCTGTAGTCTTCCTAGCAAAACAGATCAGACTGACAGATTCGGAGAGAGCTCCTCCTCCACCGAGGTCAGTACAGTATTTCACAATTTAAAAGACAGTGCTTCAGATCTGCATCAACCCCCCCCCCTCCCCCTCCATCTCACCAAGTTTCATGAAATTCGTTTTGGTAGTTTTTCCATAATCTGGCTGACAAGCGAACAAACGGCACCTATCACATACCCCCGCCTCGGCTTTTGCTTTGACAGATGAACAATATGCAGAACATATGGGTATGCGTGCCACTGTATAAATATGGAATGCAAATGTGCACTCAAACAAACAGAGTTCTCTGCCTTCATCTAGCATCTACTGAGAATAATGAACTGACTGCATCTGTCCAGGCATAACATATGGACTCAGTATCCCTTTTGCCTTCCTTGAGACAGCAGAAAGGACAAGTGATGAGTTTAGTATCAGAGCAGCCAGATGGGGTAGCCGGCTTGCCTTTTTACGGTCTGTATCCGAGGCACAAGTCAACAGTATGCCCCTCTATGCTCATATTCGCAGTGGCTGGTGAACCATATGATGTGGCTAAAGATATTTAAAAGCCTTCTCTTGAACCTCCTTCATGGACGCACATGAGGAAAGTCAAGTACACGTTAATGCAAGAAAAGGTCAAAATTGATTCTGCAATCAAATCTGGACAATTAAAGCACATCCTCCTTTCTTGAGCTCTGCCTTTGACTTCCCAGGGATTGGCCAATGACAAACGAGGCCTATTAAACCTTGTGGTACAGTAAAGCTCCATCAATCCACCTAATGGCTGACTTCTCGAGAGCCTCGCGATCTTCTATTCAACCTGATTCTCTGCCTTCAAACCTGTATTAAAATTCACCCTAACACTGTCCTTGAGGCTAATTTCATTTTTATAGAAGTGTGTTTACTTGGGGTTGAGTAAAGGGCAGGTGAGTGAAGTAGGCTGCTACTCAAAAATAAAAATGCAGCTTTCTCTCGGGGCTTACTGGGTTGGATGAAGAGCTGTTATGTGCACCAAGAGGTTAAATCACAGGGTTAATGCTGTCTGAAAATCACTTACTCCAGCTTATGTGTGTTTCTCTGCTTATTTCCATTTTATGGCCAGTGGATAGTGCAGTGTTGCTCTTTGGTTATTTTATTTTACAGCCGGCCTGGCAATTGTAGCCACCTAAAAATTATCACTGCACTAAGGAGTCGGGCAGTTTTGTGCAACCGCAGGTGTTAAAATAGACTAACACAGATTGTTCTGTAAGTGCTGCTGTGAAACGGGTCTTTAAACTGCAGTGAAAATTTACTGTAAATAAGGTTCCCATTATAAGGCCGGTTAATATTATTTTAACAACAGTCTCCTCTCATATCACCGTGCTGCATGTGCAGCATAACTGTGTCCTTCCCTTAGGCTTTTAAACTGCAGTCTGTCACAGCAGTACGCTGCACTTCAAGACTCGTCCTCTCCTACAAACAAAAGCAAATCATTTCCATGAATTCTTCCAAGCCATTAAACAGAGAAAGCCGGATTTAGCAGTAGCACCTCATGACTGTGTGTGTTTGTGTGTCTGCGCGTGTGTGCCCTCACGCCTGCTGATTAGAGTCGCACTACGATGAGAATGATTCAGCTTTCCTGGAGCAGCTTAGATGACTTTAAATTGATTAACTGTTTCACCTCTTGCTCTTTAAAGTTTCCTTTCACTGTTTTTTTTTTATAACTATGTTTACTCACACCAACACTCATCGGAATGCTTCATTCCCATTTAAAGTGAAAAAGGAACTTGGAGAACATGGAATTGATGCCCTACAGACAATTTTATTGTGTTTCATATTACCACAATGGAGCAGTTTTATAATGTCATAAGTTAGCTTACATGTCTTGTGGTGGACTAATGTGGGGCAGCCATGTACAGTGGGTAAAAAGGCCTCAGTTTAAATCAGTCTGAGGACTTACTTTATCCTCATTGTGTCATTTCTCATCTGAGGTTGGAGACCAGACATCAAAACAGTGTGTGTGCATCTACACTCTCACAGAGCTCAGCGCTGCGGTTTCCATCACTGGTAGTTTCCAGCCGCATCCTGTCTCATGATCTACTCTGAGATCAGTGCCACATGATGTTATTCTGATATTAAAGTCTGGCTGTTTATTGGCCTTTGGTGCTCACTTGTCTCCAGCCTGAAGATGAGCAGTGGGCTACGTCACTCCTTAAGATGCTGAGAAAGTTGGATGCCTGGGGAGCAAGTGTGTGGGCTCGGTTTCTTTTTCCCCAGACAGGAGTAGAGCACGCTGTGAGAACTACTGTATTTTGCTCAAAGAATAACTGGCCCAGAACAGTGCAAATATGAATTTTTCTCCTCTAACCCACTCAGCCTGCACATACATTTAAATCTTTTCTCTGGATGCACCATGTGGGCAGAGCCATAAGAAACTATACACTTTGCCAGCTTGCCCAGGGCAGCTCGGTAGTTACAGTGAACTTCAGATCCAGCAGGGGAGTATTTGTAGGTGTTTCATACACGGAGATCTTATAGATGCAAATGTATGAAAGATTTCTGAGAAGGGGAGCTTTGTGAGCATCAGTATTCACCTTGTCATACTGCATAATTCAGGCTTAAGCTGTTTTCACACATGCACAGCGTGTAAGAATGCAAATATACGATACAGTTGAATCGGATATTAAACAGTCTTTCATCTGCCAGCGCCCTAGCACAAAGTCTGTGCATTGGCTGATGAATTAATAGTAAGTGTGCGTGGTCACCTTGTGCTCTGTCTCCTGCACACGTTCCACAAAGGCAGCACCCACGTTGAAACCATACAGAGTACTTCAAGTAGTGAACGCTTGTCTGATGCAAACTGTCCTGTTGTGTGCTACATGTTCATTTCAGTTCAATTCTATTTTATTTATATAGCGCCAAATCACAACAGTTGCCTCAAGCTGCTTTATATTGTAAGTTAAAGAACCTGCAAGTGAGCACATTATCCTGGCCTGATTCTCCTGACTTGGCCTGGAGTCCACGAGCAAAGACTTCTAATAAGATGAGTTAATGCAGGTGCACACGATAACCTGAAAGAGCTTTGTTTTCTGTGCTTTCAGGGACATCGCGGCACGGAATTGCCTCCTGACCTGCAAAGGACCGGGACGAGTGGCTAAAATCGGAGATTTTGGGATGGCTCGAGACATTTACAGGTACAGTTCCAACACAGCTCACTGGCAGCAGGCGAGAACATCCAGGCCCAGTTGGCCAGCTTCCGCTAAACTGGAGTCCAAAGGGACGCAGCTCACGCCAAACAGAGAAAGAAACGTGTGGATGAAGATCATATTTTTCTTTTATACAGTCTATGAGTCTGACCTCACGGAGAGAAGAATGACCAGGAGAACTAAACTGCAAGGGTTTGATTTTAGCCCGGTACCACTTGTCACACTGCTTACATGCATCAGCCGTCAGGACTGGAAGGAAGTCCAATAGCTTCTCCAGGAGATCCTTGAGCAGGCTGGCCGCTGGATGCCTTCTGTGCTGTAGACACAAAGCTTGGAATGGATGCGATTGCTGCATGCTATTGATGAAAGCAAAGCTACATGTTACACTTTTAGACTTGTCAGCGCTCTCTGGTGGAGAAACTTTGTAATCACCCTACATGTTCTACATTGGCACTGCAACTTCTTGTCACTTACAGTAGCATGCATTGTGTACAGTGATACTGACATCTGCAATAAGAGGTCAAAGAC
This sequence comes from Pterophyllum scalare, assembly GCA_024447675.2. Classification (NCBI taxonomy): domain Eukaryota; kingdom Metazoa; phylum Chordata; class Actinopteri; order Cichliformes; family Cichlidae; genus Pterophyllum; species Pterophyllum scalare. The sequence continues at coordinate 134,920 of JAMQGT020005494.1, forward strand.
ACATGAAAGGCTTTTCTTCTTCTGTGATTGTAAAAAGCGATGGCTTTTGTCCTGTAGCCGGTAAATACTGCAGCTCAGCTGTTTTATTCTCTGTTGCATTGACGCACTGATACTTTCTTTTAATCCAGACCAGCTTGTCTTTACTCCCAACAGTGTCTCATTGTTCTTATTACAAACTTCTTTTTTTTTTTATAATATTGCTAACTTTATTTCACGTGGCACCATTTAAATTAATGCACAATCCAGCAGGGAAATCTCCCAAGCCTTTCATCTGGTAAGAAATTAGAGCAGGGAAAATATGTCACAACATTCAGCTAGATCAACACAGCGCTTCTGAATCATCCGATGAAAAGTCACACGAGAGCAAAGTCACTCACAGAGCATCCGGAAAAAGCTGTTGCACAAAATCCCTGGGGAGCCACTTTAGGAACGCTTGATTTAATTGCTGATGTCAGTTTTTCAGGTGCCTCACTGCGATTTTTGTTATCTCTCAGCCTGAAGCTCTGGTGCTGGGGCTTTTTTATTATTATTGTTATTGTGTTCGGAGAGAGGGTGGGTCGTTTTGCACACATGGCTGCCAGGCTGTTGGTGCGTTATTTTTGCTGTTTCATGATGTGGCCATACTGCTATGTGACAAGCGACACGGGGGTCTTTTCAGGCTATCACAGGGGGACAGGTGCCCCCAGTGAGGGACCAGGACACAGCTTAATGTCAGCTTTTCATATTCTGATAGCAGAGCCACAGGCGTACTTGCACTTGCAGAAATTCACTCAGAGTCTTTCACGCATGCCTGCACACCAGTGATGTGGCGGTAAATAAAAAAGCTCGGTAGACAATAGCTGCCAGACAGCCGTCATCCTAAGGTGAACAGCTGCCAGTATGAGGAGAAATCCACAGTTTCGCCTTAAATGACCGCATTTTCATAGGGTCTAATAACAGTGATTGTATAGCATGACTCTGGGCTGTTTTTATTACAGTTGGCCCAGTGAGCACACATGCAGGCACACAATAAAAGCAGAACAAAGACATCCAGCTCAACAGACACAAACATTAGCCTCCACCATTGTGTCCCTAGGTGCATGCAACTATCTTACTTTCCATTCACCACAGCCCGCTCCGTGCCTTTGTCTCTTACTGTTAGTTTTTCCCCCTCTAATACTTCTCTATCTTGCAGCTTCCCTCTTGCACACTGAGTTGCTCACACATAAACATAAAACACCCGCCATTTGAGCTATAGATTTCCTGAGACTGTATTTAAGCTTCCCTAATCTGCAGCTCAGCTTTCAGTCTGTGTTGGAGGTGTTAGCAGCAGTAATAAATATGTCCATAAACCCCGCGCTGAAAAAGAGGTCGATCTACTGATAGGGGGATTATCAGTCTCGTGTTCTACATTTTACCATCCCTCAATCTTTCTCAAAATGATTCGGCGTTCTCTAACGGCCGAGTGAAACAAAGTGTTTCTGTTCATTTACATAAATATTTATTTTAGTTGCAGAGGTCCGTGAGGGTGGCCGCGATACACAATAACAAAAAGGGCATTGTAGGGAGTAAACCAAGCTCCTGCATCAGTTTGATCTTACTGCGTTAAATTTATGGAGGCCAGTCCACTTCCCCTCACCATTTTCTTTATTAGGATGGACAAGAAAATTAGAGGGACAGCGAGGACAAAGAGGGGAATGAGATGGTAGCACGATTCAATCCTGTAATTGTAGGCCTAAAAATGGAGGTGGTAACTGATTCCCATCAGTGACTGGGGCATGTTATTTTCAGTGATGGATTAAGTCGTTGGGCGCATATCTGAGTGTCTGCCCTGCAGTGTGGCTCTCAGCTAATCTGTCAAGCAAACAGACTTCACTAGTGATTGTTTTCTCTGCTTCATTGATTATGTGTAATTTCCCTCAAGGGTAACTTCTTATACCAATAGTTTATATTTCCCTTTTAACCATATTATCTGCCTGCATATCATTTATATTCATCTGTGCTCGTGGAGCCCCTGAAGAGTCGCAGCTGCAGCAAAGTTAAAGTAAATGATGAGCGCTGGCTCTGTTTGCCGTGGGTTCATACAGTAGGAAATCCAGTAGTCTATTAATGCTTTCACCTGAATTTGTGATTAAAGGAAACTCCGTTTTTTATGGCCAAAATTTAATATCCGAGGCTGGGCCTCAGCTGTGGATTGTTAATGCTGCATAAATACTGCACGTTTTACTTCAGTTTTTGCCTCTTGGCACTCGTCTCGTATTATTTTTTGGATTTAATTTAAATGTCACTTCCAGGATATTCATAAGTACTGAGTATTGGCTTTTAACTGAAGTTTGGACATTTTTGCCCCAGGAGAGCATGAAATGAAAGTGGTACTATTATGCCTTTTCTTATTTTCTATCATGCATCATATCTTGTTCCAATGTTGGATGTTGAACATGACCCAAATTTCAAAATGATGAGGTCAGTGGATGGAAAAGTAATCCCTGACAGCCAAAAGGCTTCACATGCTCTAAATGCTCAGTTTTAGTTTTTCTACTCTGAGCTCTGGAGGATATCTGTAATGCAGTCAGCCATACCCAACTCTGACTCCACCCACAGAAGCCCACCCACCCATATGCTGTTCAAATCGTCCGTTTGCACGGGGCAGCCAAGAAAGCTGACTTAAAGAGAGAGGAGCAAAACCAGCTTGTTTCGGACGGTATGTGCCAAGGCACAGTAACATATATAAACTTGTGCTGTCAGCGCTTTGAAGTAAATCATGCAAAGCTACTGTAACTGATTTCAAGAATAGAAATATGGAGCAATATATGTCCACTTCACCTAAAGACGAAACGAGATGGGTCATAGAGCCACGTGTCCAGGCATTGGATGGCATTTCTGAAAAGCTCAAGTTTCTAAGCTACAACTGCCTATTTATTCTTTATCCCCCTGTTTTTGATGCGTTTCTTTTCTCTATACGTTTAAGTACTTGACCAGGGAGCACCAGTTACACCTGGGAGCTGCCCACTGTAATTACAATTCATTCCTGTGCAGCCATGTGCAGTTTCAGCAGAGCAGCTGCTGTTTTCAGTAAAGAAAGAGCATTACAGCTCAAGCCCCAGGGATTTGAACTGGCAACCACCCAGCCAGTCACAGTCTCATTTATTATCAAGAATTGCCATGTTTATGAACAAGTGTTCAGGGAATATACTGATATTTTTATGACAGTATTACTGGGGGCAAACAGATTTATTCCTCCGCACCAGGAAACTGTGCCAAAAATAAAGTTTTCCCCCATCCAACAGCAGCTGACACCCCTTAACTGACACGTGTCCGCTTTTCTTTGTGGACATCATGATGGATGGGGAGCCAAGCGGGACCAACTTCACGTCTGTCCTCGTCGTGCATCTCGGGGAGGGCAAGATGAAACAGGCGGTGACCTCTATCGGGACAAAAAATCAGATACAGCACACATCTGATAATTTTTCTAGCAATGCAAAGGGCAAGGCAGCATTAAAAATGGCTCAGACAGGGCCCGGCCCGGCAAGAAATCTGCGTCTTTCCTCTCTGCGAGATAAGAAGCTCTTAAAAGGTCTCTCACAGCAACATGTTAGCAAGCTGAAAACGTGATTGGATCAGAGCGCTGATACAGCCACTGACAAACAGGGAATTAATTGCTGGATCTGAGAAGTTTTCACCTTTTTTATATTCTGAATACAGATGCTGGTTTTCCTGTAAAATTGTTCCAGCTGAGCCGGTATGGCTTCAGTTAAATATCTCACGCACATTTTGAGGTCGGCTTAGGTAGCATGGGCGGCCTAGCCTGGGGTGGGGGGTGTCATGGATGGATGGATGGATGGATGTGCATTATTAGCCACATGGTTGTGCAAGCATTTCCCTTACCAAATGTGCTTGTGTGTGCAGGGCGAGCTATTACAGGAAGGGCGGGCGTGCCATGTTGCCTGTGAAATGGATGCCACCTGAAGCTTTCATGGAGGGCATCTTCACATCTAAAACAGACACATGGTGAGAACCCTGCACACTTCTTTCTGACCTACCTTCCACCTCACCCACACTGGTTTCACCTCCAAAGTTTCACACCTGTCTGCTTTTTCACCTCCTACTGAACCTCACCGCATTTCTCTCTGTCTCATACTTGTCCTCTGCTCTCATCCTTCACCACTTCAGTGGTGATGACGCCTGTAATTTAAGACTTGATTGTCCTTAGTGTCTCTCTCTTTCTTTCGCTCCCTCCAACTAATCTGTCTTTCTCACCAATTGCCTCTCAAAGGTCATTTGGGGTTCTACTGTGGGAGATCTTCTCGTTGGGCTACATGCCATATCCAAGTCGCAGTAACCAAGAAGTGCTGGAGTTTGTAACAAACGGAGGAAGAATGGACCCACCTAAAAACTGTCCCGGGCCAGTGTAAGTGCAGACCACAGAAACAAGAGACTACTGCTGCGAGATAAAGCACCGAACCCCTAAAGCCCAAACAGGAAGTGCATGTGAAAGTATAAATGCAATTTTTTTCACCACACACGCCACCCGGGTATATCAACAGCCAGCCGGTATATTTTCATTCTTTTGTCATTGTGAGAAATCATCACTGTGGATTTAATTCAATCTTGTTTTGAAAGTCCAGTTGCTGCTAATGAGTTATTACTGGCCCTTCCTGTCTCATGTTTCCCTGCTGGTACGCTGATCAGGTTGTTGTTGTGGTGATCCCCATAGTTCCTTACCCTGTAATGCTGCAGACTCCGTCTCCCAAGTTTCGCACTGCACCTGGTGTTTCTACAGTCATTCTGGGTCAAGGCAGCAAAAGGTTAATGACTTTCTATGCTAATGACTTCTCCAAAACCTACCCTGAGTCTGCTCTTCCAGTTACAGAGATGAGATAGAAATTGCAGGCTGTAGAGGTGCCGCTCATGTTTCACCTTCTCAAGTAAGATTGGTTGGTGTGAATCATACCTTGATTACACCAACTTGCAAAGGACCCTCGAAGAAGAATTACATAGATGCACAAAGCCGAGGCTTTTGTGGACCTCGGGCTCCTGGGTTCAAACGGTCCACAAATCGTCAGCTTTTCTCCCCTGGGAGTGTGCATCAAGCGACCAACGCAGTAAGGGTACATTGTGCAACCCTGAATATGGGTCAAAAGATCAGCATCAAATTACCAGCAAAAATGGCAACACTTACTTTCTCTGGCCAGTATGTTTGATAAAGAGCTATGACTTCCATGATCAGATCACATTTTATGAGTAACCAATGCGGAAAACCTGGCTGTTCAACAGGGTTCGTAAACTTTGTCTTGCAACTGGATATGACGCATGTAATTGTGTATACACACAGACACACACAAAAGGCTCAAACGATTCTCTGATACTGACATATAGACGCATTGTGACCAAGAAGGTGTCAGAAAAATTTTCTGGGAAATTGCTTTCACTGCTTTCAGTATGGAAACCACACACACGGTTTTCTTTCATGTTTGCCTCCCAAATTGAAGCAAGTCATGGGGATTTACTGAATTCCTCAGTCACTTTTTAATATACCACCTCTCATGTTTTTTTCTACTATAATATATGTATATATAGGTCAGCCATAAACGCATCATCTCTCTCTGTCATACAGACACTTTGGCTTCTCCTTCACACCTGGTGGCCACACCAGGCGTTGCGTTGTGCCCTTCATGTTCTTGTCTCTGTAAATTTGTTTTTTTCTTCTTTTGAAATAAGCCGATCCCTTTAGTGCTCCATCAAACTGAAGTTCTGCTGGAAGCTGGACTGAAATTTAATCAGCAATTAAAACCATAACTCAGGATTTAACATCACTAAAACTTGCTCCTGTAATTTGCATCACCCAATTAACGATCACTCACAGTGGTGGGAGGTTACACTTTAACTCTGCATTTAAAAAAAAACAGCTATTAAGAATATGCATTCAAAGGAGATTTAGCCGGCTTTCATTAAACCAGCTGGAGTGACAGTACTGGAAGGCTCTGCTTTCTCTGCATGGAGTGGGAGAAAGTGTTCTCATTGCGCATGTTCTGCTCATTCATGTGCATTTTAGGTACCGTATAATGACTCAGAGTTGGCAGCACCAGCCTGAAGACAGGCCCAACTTCTCAACTATCCTGGAGAGAATCGACTACTGCTTACAGGTAACTAAACAGAGCAACCTGTGGGAGCCTGATTGTCATGTAGACACTGATTAGGGCTGAACAATCAGAAGAAAGGACTTAACTGCAACTGATTGTTTCCTATAAGGTCCAGGCATGCAAAGGAGGATTACACAAGATGAGCTTGCACAAAGTATAAGAAAGCATATTTCTGGAAAGGAGTGTTTCCCAAACCTTCAGAAAGTATATTTCGCAAATCTCTGGGAAATCTTTGGGTCAAGTATCTGCATGGCAGTCATAACACGAGCAGTTCAAATTCTTCAGATACTAAGGAAAGGTGCTTCAGTGCTTCCTTTATTATCATCTTTTTTAATATCTCCTTTCCTTCATGAAAGGAAAGGCCTGCAGTTCAAAGGCACTGACTGCCATTGACTAGCCAATCATTCACAAAAATCAATACAATTGGCAAGTATCACAGATTATTAGGTAACTACTGCTGCATTTTCCATCTTATACCATCAGTTGTTTATATGCAGATGTAGTCTGAACTTTCAACAGTTTGCTGGACCCACAGGTGAACTGTGAATATTGCACAACTCTGCTTGTTAAGTTGTTTCTCTTTATTACTATTAGTGCAGACAGATTCTCTGAGCACTGCAGTGCTCTTTTCCCGGCTCTTTAATTCTCTGCTTGACCTCATGACATTTTCCAAGGAAGTGTATTTGGGAATAGACAAAGAAAGTAACCGTTTTGACTATTCACCCACAACCATGACCTGTGAATCTTTTAGGACCCCGATGTGGTGACTATGCCCCTGCCTGTCGAGTATGGACCAGTACCTGAGGAGGAGGAGCACGCACCCATGCGCCCCGATGACCCCTCAGCTCCGACTGTGCTGGTGAATCCCCAGGTGCCTGATGGGGAGGCTCCACAGCCACCCCCTGCCTATCCCACAGAGGAGAACCGGAGAGGAGGAGAGCACACTGTTGTGACGAGCACAGCGTCGGAGGCCAAAGCACAAACATCAGCTCAGCCCCAGCCATACCTCCACATTCACCAGCAGCCTCACACACAGACCACCAACACGGTCACCTCTGCTGCCCCCTCTACACTCACTGCCAAGGGACCTCATGTCACCACCCAGCCCAGCTCAGAGGGGGGGCACATCAACCTGGCTTTTGCCCAGGGCCACCCCTCAGAAAAGGAGGCCCATGCTGGGAAAAGCAGCAGTCTGTGGAACCCCACATATGGCTCGTGGTTCCTGCAGCAGCAGCAGAGGAAGCAGCAGCAGCAGCAGCATCAGCAGAGGCAGGGAGGGGTGGGGGGAGCAGGTAGCAGTAGTGGCAGGGTTCCTGGAGAGGGGCAGGAGCATGTGGGCCGGACAGTGGCTGAGGTGGCAGGGGCATTAGGTCTCCAGCACCAGCACAAGCAGTTCCAGCATCAGCTCCAGCAGCAGCACCAACTCCAACTGCTGCACCATCAGCAACAGCAGCAGCAGCAGGGTCTGTGCAGACCTCTGTTACCCCCTCCACCCCCTCCCGCTGCCCAGTCTCCTCTACTTTTAGATTCAGCCGCCCTGCCCCCAGTCCCCCTGTACAGACTGAGACGTTTCCCCTGTGGCACCATCGGATACGGCTACCAGGAGCAAGGCCTCCCCGTGGAGTCCGCTCACGGTAACGCCAACCCGCCTCCACCACCCCAGCAGGGCACCTCCATGCCCTCCTCAGCAGCCCACCAGAGGGGGGGTCCATTCCCACTTCGGTGTCCATGGGTCAGTCAGGTATTCCTGAGGACAGCCGTCCACTGCTAGTCACAATGGGGACGGTTCAGGACCCACGGCTACCCAGGATGGAGGGCCACAACGCCACCGTGCTTTAGCCCAAAGGCCCGTGCAGAAGGTCGTCTTTTTCTGGAGACTGTGCGAGTCACACAGCAAGAAACACTGTGCCATGAGAGAGACTATTTTTCACCACTCCTCCTGTTCCACCATTTTGGAAAGAACCCATCTCTGAAAAATGGGCTTTTTACACGAGAGCCTTAGAGGTGTGTTTAAACCCCAGTGGATGCTAAAGCACATCTGATAACTAAAAAGCTTTGGGAGGCAAAGTGTAGAGTCGAACATAGTTTTAAGAATTAAAAAGAAATGTATTTTTTCAACGTTGGAGGGGTCGAGTGAGAAAACTGAGAATCGCCTGGAAGACTTGCCGCGCGTTCGTGACCAGGAAAGCTCAATCTAACGCTCAGCTGAGGAGGCTTCACGACTATCAGAAACAGACTACGAGGAGGATTAAATCGCTATATTTTGCCAGACTTTGACTCTCAACCTTTGGTGATCAGTTTGACTGTAGCTGCCAGCCACACGTGTCATTCTTCTGCAGAACCCTCACACTGTTCCTCATCACTTTGGGAAAAAAAAATGCAGCGTGGTAAATAGCTTGTATCAGACTATTTTTCAAGAATATCACAGGAGGAGACGCTGGATTACCAGAGACATTTATACTGAGAAAAAAAAGAAAAAGAAAAATAATAATATTGGGGGGAAAAGTGGTTGTTGATGTTTGCTTGCCTGCTTGTTTATTTATTCATCTCTTTATTTATTATTTGGAAGTGGCTCTATAAATTATTAATGCTTCTCCAAATCCACACAAATTCGTTTTGAAGCAGCTATTTTTCATTTAATAACAAAAAATACTGCGAGCATTTATTTTAAGAAATGCCTTACCAAAAAAAAAAAAAAAAAAAAAGGTAATGAAATATCCTGAAAGGTTTGTTATTATTGCGGTGATACAGATAACCAGCTCTGTCCTTTTAAAGCGAACAGTCGGATAAATGACTGAGGAGTTATTTGGCTGAAGACGAGGAGCCGTCTCAGCAACATTTGGGAGTCGAGCTTTTTGTTGTTGCTAAAGATGTGAAATTACTCGTTGCCCCCGGGTCTCATTGAAATCGCTGCTCTTTGAACTCTTTTGTTCGCAGCTCCGTTCTGTCAAACGAGCGCTTTGAGACAGAGAAGCTGTGACTTTTCTTTACTTATTGCTTCTTCTTTTCTTTTTTTTTGAGTAACCTTTTATTAATTCATTTCTTGTTTAAAACCGTTTCCACCCCCCCCTCCCCTCTTTTTTTTTGGTTTCATCTGGATATAGAAACAGTGGATATTGCTGAATCAATCTTAACCTTCAATTTGCCATCGCGAAGCACTCCACGTTCTTAAATTTGCATATTTTATCTTTTCTATTATGAGATGGCTGTTGTGGAATACAAATGAGTCTGAGAGAAAAAGTTTAAACACTCCACATGTGAATGAAACCCAGAACCGCTCGTTTTCACCCACATAGTCTGTGTTTACCATCCCGCTTCTTTCAGTTCAGTGTATCTATCAAATGATGCCACGAGTGTGCTGATATTTACGTGAATTAATGACGATATTTTTTATGCTTCCGCTTGCCGGTGTTCGGCTGTCGGTCCATCTGCTGTGAAGAGACGACGAGCTGTCGTGTTGAGTGTCACGATGCTCGGTGATAAATGCGTTCCTGCAGGCGAGCTCGGTATTGGCTGATGAACGCTGCTTTTTTGCTTTGTCTGTGTTAAACTGCATCTTACTCATTCTGTGTTCACCGCTCATCCCTGTCATTTGATGTAAAAAGACAAACCCAACTGCACCTGTAAATGTTGTAATTATGAAGTATTGTACTATGGCTCTGGTAAAAGCTGTACATTGCCCTTCAGAAGACATTCGGCAAAATTAATAAATTACTATATAACGGCCGTATTTTTCCCCTCTGTCGCCATCTTTGGAGTTCTGAGCCAGGTTAATCAAATTAACTCAAATAAGATGACCTCTCTTAAGAAACATAACTCCAGCCGCGCGGCGGTTTGTGTGGGCGCTGATCTTTGTTTGCTCTACAAACATCATTCGAGCATTGAAACTGAGCGGCTCATTCAGGAGCTGTGTGCTCGTACTTGCAGTATTATTCCAGTGATTTTTTTTTTTTTTTTGCACTAGGTTTCTGATGATCATGACTCTCTGATGATGATTTGATTTCTCCGAGAATTCGACAGCATGCCACGTATCAGCTAGTGCATGAAGAAGTATTTTAAAACCACTTTCTAATTGGCTCTCCCCAGAGGAAAAACTTCACTACTCTCACTACTCTTTTCTTTCTCTTATCAAAGCTTAATCACTTTTTTTTTTTTTTTGAGATTACTGAATTTTGATCAGTTTTTCTGACTCGAGGTTGGAAGCAAAAGCATAAATCCATTTAAGGCCTTTTTTTCCTCGACAGCAGCAGAAACTGCTTGTAGGATTTTTGAGCTAAATATTGTGTAACTTTTATAAAGTACAGTGCCGTGCAAAGTCTTGAGCCACCCGCATACATGGAAATCCAGTTTATAAGGCAAAAACAGTGTTTGTACAATTCTGATGAACCTGAAAGTCAATATTTGATATGGCCGCCTTTATCCTTCAACACAGCCTGAACTCTCTCTCAGTAGTCTGTACAGAAGGCTGGAGATACTCAGTCCTGTTTCTCTCTCCCGACCTGACCATATTAATGATTTCTGAACCAAACATTTCAAATCTGGATTCATCCCTCCATCAGTCCAGTTCTTGCGTAATTTGGCATACCTCAAAACACTGAAAGACTTTCAGAAAGCCTGGAGAACTATTGCTTAAGGGCACTTTAAAAATCGCAAGAAAGCCTGGCTCCTTGGAAGCTACAGTAAATATTAAGAAATGAGGGACTCAAGACTTACGCACAGTACTGTAGCAGTACTGCTTTGGGGCAGTAATTTAAGAAACCTGTAATAAGGCAGGCAGCTGATGGATATTTGATCATTTACAGAGTCGCAGGAGGGCTGAAGCCATGCACACTTACCAACCCTCACACGACACAACCAGATTACACTACATACACGCTAATGCCTTTTACCTTAAATTAAAATGATCCCCAGCTACATCATCACATAGAACTGCAAACTGGAAGCAGAGGGTTGGTCACTAACAGAAAATCCTACAAAAAGAGAGCAGAAATAGGAAGAAGTAACAGCAGAGATTTCTTTGGCTCAGCAGTGAGGGGGAGCTGTCAATAAAAGTAATGCGCAGGTATTAGGCGGTCATGGCAGCAGAAAAACAATTGGAAATCACTGCAAAGCAACTACAGCAACACATTAGAGCAGTACAGAGGAAGCCAATGCCATGGGAAAGGAATACCAGCAAAAGGAGGATGAAATCATAAAAGTAATCTGGAATTACATGGTTCTCCACGGAAGTTACAAAAAAAATGTAAAAAATAGCATTAAGACGTTTCACAATGCGTGAAATTATATCTCAGCAAAATATGAAAAATGTTACCACCTGAGACCCTTCGCTCAAAGAATTTGGAAAAATTTAAAAGTGGAACATGTTAACACCGAGGTTTATCTCAATTTCACAGCTGTAAGGTAAATTCATGACTATATCAGAAAGTGATTACATCACAGCTAGAAGAAGAGCCCGGTGTCAAAATGTGGGTAAAAAGAAGACCTTTCATTTGCTATATTTTGTCTTAAGACTTAAAAATGCCTCAGGGGTCAGAGTGCTGCGGCAAACACTGTGATTTTCTGGTCTCAGTTTTTGAGACTCGTCAGTTGTTACCAAAAGCGTCTAGCACGCACAAACCTGAAGAAGTCACACTACAACTGAGTCAGGGTCCCGAAGCAACGGAGTATCCATTTTAAAATGAAAACGACTAGTGTGGACACATCCACAGAAGCACCGTTTAACCTATCGAGCATGCCTGCAAGGGGGGATGCATCGGGAAAAAGCCCACGCAGGCACACGGGAGAAGACGGAAATATTCAAACTCCACACAGAAAGGCCCCGAACAACCAGCGGGGACCAAACTAGAACCTACCTACCTGTGACCTCAAAGATGACAGCTCATCTCAACAACTTCAAACCCGACGCCAAAACTCTGTCCTCCCTTAAAACGCCAACCTCCCATTTTACCTCTTCACACTAACGTTCAGGTGGTTCTTCATAAAAACTACTTCATGCAGTTAAGCTTGAAACCGGGGCTGTTAAATGTAATGTCTGCCACGGGCTGGCAGATAAGTGTCTTTCTCACTTCAGGACTTGCACTTTGACTGCAGTGGCTATAAATGGTATTGGCACAACAAAACGTGTTGACTGAGTGGTATTGGTAAAAAAGCTGGCGGTAATGAGCTCGAGAACAGAGGCCAATTAAAACACTGAGCAGTCTGTGCACCACAGGCTTAAACCTCTGCTGTTATAAGCCCTCGCCAATCTGCACAGTTTCGTCAAACCGGCTCATTCTCACTAATAAATTTCATCTCTTCATTCGTCCAAAAGCTTAAATTAAGGGTAAATTCATAGCTATGAAGTATTTGTTACTAATGAGGCAGGAAATGTTCTATTATGAAGCGGGACAGCACAAAAAATGATTTTACCCACTATTAGTTACCAGAACGACTTCCATCTATTCCTCTGGTTAGATTCCTCTTATTTTGATCTATCTTTTTTTTTTTTTTTTTAAAGTCTTTTATAGGACGATAAATATAGAAGAAGCAGACTGTTTGTCAGACGCACTGATGCAGGTTTGACTTCTTATTAATAAGAAGTTAACTGATTATCACTCAGTATTTTGATACCTTCTGAGTTCATTAAGCACTTTTTTTTTTTTATCTTCTAGTTCTGTTTATACGGTACATTCTCATGTTATTAACTCACCCCTGGCTTTCACCAACCGGTCAGCTGTCAGAGGTGGAAATTCAACGTTCACAAATGAATACAGCCAGCAGTATATTTAAAAAAGGATCCACGCTATTGATGATGCACCAAACATTAAAGTGGTAATGTATGGAAATTTCAGGTCTTTAAACTAATGGATTAGATATCTGACTGCACAGCCTGTGGGGTAGCAGAATGATCGCAGTCTCCCTGATTTATGCACAAACTACTGGCCTTAGCCATTTAAGCTCAGTGATGAAGGCCTCCTGTCTGACTCGTGTGGGGAATAAGACAAAGCACCGACACAACCGGTCCGCTTGAGATTCACGGTCCCGAGTTTGTATTTCTCTGCACAGAACTGCGTCTGTGCAGAGAGGAGGATTGTGGGAATTCGATGAACAAAGAGGCGGCGCAGAAAACAGCAGTGATAACGCTACATGTAGGTCGACTCCTGATTGGTTAAAAAAAAGTTGGCTTGAACATGAAAGGGAGCCACAGTGGAGTTCACCACAAAGAGAAACAAGTGGGGAGAAAAGAAATATGTGTGTATAAAAGATCAAAGATTAGGGATCAGAAGCACAGACACTGGCTGCAGTGGACACTTTTAATTGTTTTACTTCACTAAAAAGAAGTTCTTTGTACAGTACTGTGCAAAAAATCTTGAGCCACCCCTCATTTCTTTATATTTTGCTTCCTATGATTCATAGGATTGTGTTAGGATAGGATCTGGCTCATTCCTTGTCTTAGGTGCCTTTTTATGCTAGAATGAATCATAATAAGGCAAATAAGGCATTTTAAATGATATCTTTAGGCACTTTGTTGCTAGCGACCTGCCCAAAACACACATTATTTGTTCCCACTTTTTTTAGCTGAATCTATAAAAATAAATAAATAAAGATAACGCAGTTTGGTGGATATAAAACCAGTAAGGTGAGTCCCAAAGCAAAGAGCTGGTAGCCAAAAATGTGGCACACAGTATTTTGGCGTGGCGTGCCATGTCCTGAAAAAAATAAATAAATAAATGGAAGAAACTGGACAAGTGGCAGGAAATGAACAGTATCTGAAAAACAATCCAGCAGAGCTGACGCAGGATCTGAGAGGACCTGTTCACTGAAGCCTCATCGGAAATGGTCCCAGTGGAAGGGTGGCTGTCAAGAAGCCAGTCTTAATTAAGCTGAGGTATGCCAAATTACACAAAAACAAAACAAAACAAACAAAAAAATCTCAGTGGCAACAGGTCTGATGGAGAGATGGATCCAAACTTTAAATTTCTGGTTCAAATCATCATTAATATGTATGGAGGTCAGAGACAACAATGAGTGTCTTACAGCCAATCATAAAACACGATGAAGGCTCCGTCATGGTTTGGGGCTACGCTTTAGCCTGTGGTGGTGCAGATCTCGTTAAAATTGATCAAATTATGAATGCGGAAAGATCCATCAGATTTTGATCCACCAGGCAATACCATCTGGAAAGTATCTGAAGTATCCAAACAAACTGCCAATGCAGTAAAAGCACACCTGGATAGGAAAACACACACTGGAGCGCCATCGGTCATGGATCGGCCTCCCCAGACCTCAACATTATTGAAGCAGCGTGGGATCATCTTGACAGAGCAGAACAAAAGGCAGAAACATCCAAAGAAGAGCTCTGAATGCCCTTCAAGAAGCCTGGAGAACCGTTCCTCTTAAAGAAACTAGAAGAACCTCAGAGTTCAGGCTGTGTTGAGGAGTAAAGGTGATCATATCAAATATCATCTTTTTGCCTTTTACGCTGCATTTCCAGTTATGCTATATCCTAGCAAAACATAAAGAAATGAGGGGTGGCTCGAGACTTTTACACAGCACTGTATATTCTGATTTGTGTTGGAGATGCTGAGCTAAGAGGACAACAACACAAACATGAAGAACAACAGCCCACATTACCAGCTGTTCCACATGTTTTTGACACTGTCCTCCGTTGACAACATGTGGACGTGGGTCTGCAGAGCTCACCGTCAGTGCTGGGATCTTTATTTCTTGTTTTACAAATAATTGAAGTAGCTCACCCTGCTATCCTCAGTTTATTTTATTTATCGGGCCCCCGGCGGTCGAATTTTCAGACTATGGATTTCTGTCTCTCTCTCTCTAGCACTTAATAAGCCAGTGGAAAGCCTGCACTTCTACTCAGCAGGTCTACCTTACTTATTTTGCTAGCTTTATGTGATAAATGCATTTTACTGCTCATGACACCCTTACATAGCACAAAAGTAAGAAGACCCTCATTCAGCTAAAAAGTCATTGACAGACGATACAAACAGCATAAAAGAAATATCTTAAATGTGTTGTGATCTATTCACTGTGCTAATACAAAAGCTGCGCGATGGCTCGATAAAGAAGCCAGACTTCTTTGAGAGTAGGGGAGAACTGAAAATGGAGGAACAAAAGGGCAAGACAAGTCTCCACAGATGACTCATGAGAAAATGAAATGGTGCTTATAAAGATGCCAGACTGGTTTTCACTGACATTCAGTCTGACCTTAGTTCCAACAAATGTTGTAACTTAGGAATTTTGCTTCAAGATAACACTCTTTCACAAGCTGCCATGAGCTCTTACACCAGGCAGACAAAGGAGCTAAACCGCACCGACAGTTTTGTCCTCCTGTTCCGAATTTTCTTTTAATAATACGCGAGTATTTCAAAGTTACTGGTGTTTGCAATTAATATCACAAAGCAAAAGGTCATAAAGGCGTCCCGGAAACCGACTCCACAGATGGCAGCAGGACGACGCAAGAATACAAATGTAAGTGATTTAAGTTAAATTTAATTTAACCAGCAAAAAGACTGCATTCCCTGGTTCTGCTGTTACATTTTTATGTGTTTTATAAATTAATTTTTTTTTTAAAAAGAGATTTAAATAATAATAGGAAAAGTTAAATTTAAGCATACTGGAAGATCCACAAGGTTGATATCCTCTAGTCCTACTGAGACGGGTGCCTTAACTCTAGTAAAACAGGTGTTATTTTTAGATAATGAGAATACTGAGTACCTATGAGTATACATAAACAGTGGGAAATGATTTTAAAAGAGTCTGCAAAGGGTTTTCAGGTTTACTTAACTTTATCAGAGGAGCCACAAACAGTACATCTTAGTTTCTCAAGATGTTGCATTACTTCCTTTTGTCACTGGGTCTGACTCAGTTCTAATTCAGGAGAATTCATTTCTGTGCTAATTAGGTGGCAGATTTTTTATTGCTTTGAGCTTAATTCCAGACAGATTCCTATTATTCTTGCCCACCAAATATGAAAATGGATCTCTCAAAAAAAACAAAAAAGTCAGTGTCTTAAAGACTGAACTCCAATACAACTACAAATTAATGCACTGCCAGAAGGAATGTGCCAAAGAGGCCAGGGCCAAGCTGCATCTATCACATGCTGGAAACACACTCATTGGCCACTTCATTAGATACACCTTGCTAATACAGAGTCATGCCCCCTTTGGATTTAAAACTGCCGTAATTCTTCATGGCACAGATTCAACAAGGTGCTGGAAACATTCCTCAGGGAGAGATTTTTGGTCCATATTGACGTGATCGCATCACACAGTCGCGGCAAATTTGTCAGCTGCACATCCACAATGTGAATCTCCGGTTCCACCACATCCCAGAGGTGCTCCACTGGATTGAGATATGGTGACTGCGGAGGCCATTTAAGTTCAGTAAACTCACCAGTAAACCAGGTTGAGATGATTTGAGTTTCGGGAAATGGCGCATTATCCTGCTGGAAGCAAGCATCAGAAGATGGGTACACTGTGGTCATAAAAGGATGGACATGGCCAGCAACAATATTCAGGGTGGCTGTGGGGTGTAAACTGATACTAAGGAGCCCAAAATGTGCCCCACACATCAAGCAGCATTACAGTAACAAACATGAAAAGCAGTGTGGTATATATGATAAAGAGGAAACACTGGGATTATATTATCTCACTTTAGGAGGACATAATGAGGTCAGTTGACAGGAGATGATCTGAGGCTAAGACCTGTGGATTTCAGGTTAGTACTGGGTATTTTTTGTTTAATTATAAGTAATTCTGATACAGTTAGTACATTAATTACTGGATAGTTCATATGATATGATTTTAGAAAAATAATTTGTGTCAAATCATTACCACTTACATTGGCAAAGTAGCTGTGTAATAACAAGGATTATGCACAGAGAGCTGGTCATTACTGCACGTAAGCCAGCCGATGGGGTGCACGGAGACCGCAGCAGGATTATCCCTGCAGTGTAAACATGCCTGCAACTGTAGAGGCTTGTGCAGCTCACAGTGTGCACTTGCTCACGATAGTAAACTGTACTCCTTATGCGGCAGCTACGCCGGTTCTGTGCTCCATCACGTTTGAAAGCATTACTTCATGGTCTTATGAAGACCATTTGTCTCGCATCGGGGATCAGATCCATGCTTGTTACAAAATGCTGATGGTGCAACTAAGAACTTATTAAAGTGAACAGAATGTGTGAGCTGTGTTGCAGCCCTCAACTTATTTGATATTTTGAATGAACTGTTAAATAAAACACAGACATTTTCAGCAGGAGGAGGAGCCTGGCTTTAATGTAAGAGCCATGGGTGCGATGACTGACAGGTGGGAGCCGTCTGCTAAGTAACCGCTGCTAGCTTTAAGTCACTGAAGTGAACCCCTCTTATTCTGGAGCATTTTTTAATGACTGACTAATAATATGGGTTTGATGTATGGGTACAGACTATTTTAGTTCTTTGAGTGAAATTCTAGTATTTCAATTTTACTTAGCACTAATTAGCAATATGGGTGTATGTCTCATGTGTCCTTACAGTTTTCTGATGTGGTATGCTAACCAAGCTCACTAGTATTAGTTGATAACTTAGCACTCTACCGTCTTGTTCATACAGAGAGGAGGTGCAGCGACTAACGGACTGGTGTGGAGTCAACAATCTGTCTCTGAACGTTGACAAAACCAAGGAGATGGTTGTGGACTTTAGAAGGACGAGAGGTGATCACTCACTGCTGACCATTGATGGCTCTACCGTGGAGATCGTCAAGAGCACCAAGTTCCTCTGTGTTCACCTGGCGGATGATCTCACCTGGTCCTACAACACCAGTTCCATCACAAAGAAAGCCCAGCAGCGTCTCTACTTTCTAAGGAGACTGAGGAAGGCACATCTTCCATCTCCAATCCTCACTATGTTCTACAGAGGAACCATCGAGAGCATCCTGAGCAGCTGCATCACTGTCTGGTTTGGGAACTGCACTGTGGCTGATCGCAAGTCCCTTCAGCGGATAGTGAGAACAGCTGAGAAGATCATTGGTGTGGTTCTTCCTTCCATAACGGACATTCACACTACACGCTGCACTCGCAAAGCACTCAGCATTGTGGGTGATCACACACAACCCTCACACACACACTTCCAACTTCTGCCATCTGGGAAAAGGTATCGAAGCATTCGGACCAGAACATCCAGAACCTGCAACAGCTTTTTCCCACAAGCTATCAGACTTCTCAACAATCTAGTCTGAACTGGAAACACACACACACACACACACACACACACATACTTTCAATGTCAAAAACACTTTTCAGTGTTTGTCCCCCCCCCACACCCATATTTAGTGTCTACAGTTTTATGTTTGTCTGTATTGTTCGTATTTATTTATTGTGAACTGTCTTGTGCCCTTGCACATGTTTGCACAAGTGCACTTTAATGTTTACTGTTGTGTGTATTGTTCTATGTAGCACCTTGGTCCCGGAGAAACGTTGTTTCGTTTCACTGTGTACTGTGTATATGGTTGAAATGACAAATAAAACTTTTTATTATTTTTATTATTTTTATTATTATTATTATTATTATTATTATTAATGTTAAGCCCTCAAAATGTGTAATTCAAAAGCCAGCAGGTGATTCATGGTGGCTATGTCCATCTTTTGTGTACAGTCTATGACTCCTATGTTAAAAATGCCTGACTTTACAGCAGCCTGCCCACTGCCTGGTTTTAGTCTCAGCAGGTAATTTCCTCCTTTGGCACACCTGGGTGGGCAGTGAATTTATTGCCTGCTGGGTTTTACCTCAATCTGAGTCTCTGAGCCTGGTCTCTAAAGCGTGCGAGTGGTGTTGGAGCCTTTTGGAGCATTTTAATGCAATTATCTGACAAATAATATGATTTTTTGCATGACTAGTTTTGATAACAACCAATCACAGAAGTTTGTGCTGCAGCTGAATTATTTAGCAGATGTGTTTGTAAATTGCACACATTTAACTATGGATGCAGCTTATTAACTAAGCTTACTAGCACTCAAACAAAGTGACAACAAACTGAGGCTTCAAACACTAAATCAACCTGCTGATTTATAGAACCCCTCTGAAACAACAGACCTTCCCATTAACATGACCTGAGTCAAATCAGATTCTTCTGATGTTTTTCCATTATCTGAAAATAAGCACGCACCTTTAATGCCCAAGTATTTCACACAGTGGGACATGAGTTAAACAGCATCATTCTGCGTTCCAGGGAGGCCCTTTCATCATTTCAAAAGGCTATATTCAAGTTGAAAAGCATTTGTCCTGCTATGTTTTTAGGCGACAAAGACATCGCCATGCAGGGCGGCTGAAAACAGAAGCATAACTTCATTTCTCAAAACTTTGCCCATCAAGTGGAGCTCTCTGCAAGCTGCCTCCAGTACCTCCATTTACATTTGCAAGTCATTTACATAAGCACTTGCACTAATAGCAACAATAATGTAGCACAGTATGTGCACCCCCCCCCTTTCAAAACAGAAAAGAATCCATAAAGAATTTATTAAAAGTGACATCCACAGTGTGAAGAGTCATGGCTCTGTCATGCAGCCTACCTTCAGGATGCATATAAAGTTGAGGTTTGGCACTACAAAACACTGCCTCCATTTAAGACTTCCTTTAATTGTTTATTTGTTATTTAAAAAGGTGTAAACCCATAATTATGATGGCTCTGACATCAGAATTAATTAACTGGAACAAACAAGTATTTATGGTTTGACCATAAACCTTCAAGTGAACAAGTGGGCTCATTTATGATCCCATCACATTTTATTCAGGAACTGTAACTATTTGTGTTTATCCTACACAGTTTCCTTTATCTATTACAAAATATGTTGACATGTATGAATGCAATTAATTACCAGATATAAGCGGCGTTATCGCTGTCAGTCGAGCAGTAGGTTTCCAGCTTTAAGCATCTGCAGCAGTGAATCGTGCAACTCAAGGTCTGTCAGTCAAAGTTCCATGCAAAACATTACAGATATGGAATTATTACAACTGAAAAATTAGAACAAAATCAAAGCTTATAATGTTAAAAGACACAACTTTCCATTAAGCTCGCCAAACTAATGAGCCAATTCCTATTTATAAAGATGTTCATGATGGGAAGCATTTTTATGATTAAAAAATATTACAACAGCACATAAATATACAGCTGGGGTATATTTACTCCTTTAAGCTGTTGTCCTGCAACCAAATATAATAAAGATGGTAATAGTTCTCTTTCTGCTATCTGCTAGAACCCATTTAAGACTAAAATAATTATTGAATAGATTAATGGGCATCCATCCATTCATTTTAATGGGCATTTTTCTCTTATTTATTCTCCCACTTTTGATAAACTGAAATCAGACAAGGTGCTGGCAAACATCACTGAGTTTTAAACACACCGTTCACCCCCCCCCCGACCCTGATGATCAGTGGGTGTAGCTGACGTAAACGTCTCCATCTGGCTCATATCAGACAGGACGATGATTACTTTCAAGTTAGTATGAGATGAATATTAGAATGAACCATCAAAGTATCATTTCTCATGATGGGTGTGCCACAGTGAAAAATGCTTGTTCATATAAGCACAAATGTGTCATTTTTCTAAAGTGGGCTCCTACCCGGCACTCAGTTTGTGGTCATTGCAATAATAGTGCTTTTAGGGGGGGGTCCCATGTCAGACAATACCACTGGTGTTTTATATTTATTTATTTCTTTTGTTACAATGACTGCATATTTCATTTCATTCTCACCTTTGAATCCATCTCTCGGTCAGTGGTTTGGATAGGCAGATGCTGCTTCACTGGATCCTCTCCCTTGCCCCCCCCCTTCTGTGTGGACTATAAAAATAAGCAACAGTAAGCTCTGAAAACAATTTCATGCAACCATTCAAACATCTATTTGTTCCACAATCACAGTATAATAGCGCACGTCACTCCCATTCAAACCTGAATTTGTGTGCCCAGGCTGGCAAACAATGCCACTGCGCACCAGGCTTTTCCAGCTCTGACGGAGATGAGCCCCAGTGGAATCGGATGGTAAGTGAACAGACGTGTAACCATTTCAAAGTGCTTGTGCCGTTTCTTTTTTCTTTTTTTTCTAGTCCCTAAAGACGGCTCTCAGTGAACAATCTGAGAATGTCAGGCAAACACAGTCAATGAAAGCAAAGAGCTGAAGAGGAGAGGAGGTCAGATCGGAAACTTTCATTTATTTTACAAATACTGCTTTTTACCAACAACGTGTAAATGCATCAGAACAAATCCCTCTATCACACAATCACACACACTTCAAATATACATATCGGGAATTGCGTTAAAGAAAATACCCACAAGTAACGCAAGTCTGAAGATGCAATCTGAAAAGGTGAATATTTATAGAAATGTTGCAGAAATCCCCACAAAGATGGCTTTAATGTAAACGGGAAGCTTTTTATGAGTATCGAAAATGTTTCAAAGGGAATATTTTCCACTATGGTATGTATTTTAGACAGCCTTGCGGCGGACCACCACTGCTCTTCAATCACAAGGGGCCCTGACCGGACAGATCAATGAGAGAAGGCCACTGGTGATTCAACAGCTGCCGCTGTGGCATGCGCACCCTAATTGGATGGCACATGAGTGTTTTACTGAATACTGGGCCTGCTTCTCAACAGGCACAACACAAGCAGTGGCTTGTTTCTCCGCTGACACGGCTCTAATCAGATAGTACACTCTGTGCTTGAAGCTTCTGGATGATTGCATATTTCCCATGCCATACTGCTTTAATTAAGCATCAAATACAATTATTCCGGATTCAATACTCCTCTACAAATGCAATGATCCCATATTTTACTGTTACAGTAGATACCAGAGCTGGGGACATTCAAAAGGGCTTTTAAATCACTTGCTAACACTCTTTTAAATCTCACACATTTAACACCTGACATTAGCAGATTACACAGTTCAAAAATGACAGGAGTCAGCTCAAAGTACAGAATCACAATGAGCTTTTTCACATTCAGGTTATAACGCAAATTGAAAATGTGACATTGTGACAGCTCTGACAGATTTAATGCTCACTGCAAGGGACAAAAGATATGAATCTGTCACAGTGGAGCTGAAACTATTCTAGACAACGCTGAAGAGAAAGAGGGGAAAGAAAAAAAAGATCACTCATTGTGGATGAATGAGCCTTAAAGAGAAACTTCAGCACTGAATCAAATGCAGATTTTCCGATGGCCTGTGGTACTTTTATTTTTGCCATCTGCACGGTTTTGGAGATATCAGCTGTAGAGATGTCCGCCTCCTCTTAAACACAATGGAACTAATACAGTAATAAATAGCAGAAAGCATATCCCAGTCAGTCAAAATAATTCACCAACTTTGTTATGAGTAGTTCCTGGAAGGATTTTTCTCTGCTACATAAGGGGTGTCTATATATATATATATATATATATATATATATATATATATATATATATATATATATATATATATATATATATATTTTTTTTTTTCCCCTGAAGGGCCACCCTGACAAAACAGCAAGCAACGGTCCACATGTTGGTGCTGAATCATGATAAACTCCTTGAATTTGTTGACATGGCAGATTATTTTATATTAGGCTATTTGCCAGCACAGGCAGCCCGAGTCCCTCATTCAGAAAACAAGCACTTTTTGTTTTGCTCTCTGAGTTTACAATACAAAGATTATTTCAATAAAATAATCCACTTAAAAAGAATATAAATCAACTTTTAAATTATCCTAAATCTTACCAAGTGTCTGATACTGCACAGGTCAATGATGAAGCATACTACATTATAACTATGTACTCAAGGCACAGCTTTTGAGACAGTATTTCTGTGCATCAATAATGAAGAAAATACTAATTCTCAGTAATAATTGTGAGCAAACACCCGGTCAGTTTCATGAATATCATTAGCTGTGTGCCATCTCAAACCTCAATACCTTTGCAGTACAAATCTGCATCACTGAACAAAGAAAAGGTTGGGATGATATTTACTATTCATGTACCACTACACTGCCTTACACATGCATCTTACACATTATCATCAATAATTTGAGAAACTCACAATATATCTTTTGTTTTCCTTTCAGGACTCTACTTTACTTCCGTTTTCTCTACATCTGCCAGTCACTGGAAGTGTGTGGCTCGCCTTAATTAACTGAAGTGCGCACCATTACTGTCTAGATACCAATCACGGATATATACCTCTAGCCACAGGTGGACGATTACATGCACGGCCAACAGGTGTAGTTCCATAATAGGAAAAAAGTTCCTAAAATAAACTGCAACTCATAACAAGGTTTTTGGATTTTTTTTCTGAGTAACCGGATCATGATTTCTGGAAAGAGACCCAGCTGAAGCATTTTCAGATGTATTTGGCATTTTATGCATCACGGGGCAAATGCCGTCTATTTGAGAGACATTTTTACAGCCATTGTCTCCAAAACTGGGCAATGCAAATCAAAGATCCATCAAAAAGGGCTTACCAGCACTACAGGCCAGAGCAACCATACATAAAATTTATTTTGGGGTGAACAGTCCCTTTAAAATCAGGTTTTCAGCTGCCGTTAATGCACTTTTAAAAGAGAGCAATCGATATCTGCTTTGAGCTCATATTAGACCCAAATACCATCACTGCTGTAAAAGTATCATCAGTTTGATGCCAACCATAATGGAATCACAGCCAAATAGGTACAGATTTTTGCTATGCCATTGCACAATATAACCATCGTTTGTCTGCATCAAGTTAATAGACAGTCTGCGATGGAGGCTGTTGCACATCGGAGGAAACAACTCCTGTTGATGCAGCTGTATTTTAATGAAGGTTGATGGAGGTCTAAGCTTAATTAAATCTTTTTTAAGTCTCAGTGATTCATAAAGTGAGTATTCAGTTTAGATTCAGTATCTGTCAATTATCTGCAAGTCCTAAAGCAACCATGGTTAAAAAAAAAAAAAGAATCTCTCTTGTTTCAAAGTGCTCTTAATTAACATGCACACATACACACATAAACGCATGCACTCTTTTGGTTAGATAGTGGACTACATTACTACTTAAATTATCTGATAAAAATCTCATTTGATGTGATCAAAATTAGCTTTGGGTATAGAAAAAGTTTTCACTTGTGGACATGCATACTATCCACTTTATCCTGTTCTAATCTATCATGGCCATGTTTGCCAGTGCAATCAGATTTAAAGTAGTGCAGCGTTTAATGTCTTATTAAGACCCCCTCACCCACCTACCCATCATGCCAAACAAATTCTATTAAGAATTTAAAGTTAACTTTATAAAGTGCTTTTATGTCCCCTACATTTTCATAAAATAAGTACTTACTAAGTGGTTTAAGTCCTGTTACAAGAGTATATGACTGAAAACATTATTGTACAGCGCAATGGAGAAGTTTACACTTAAAATTTTTTTTGCTTTGAGTGGATGATTAACAGAAAGCATCCCATAGGCCTCAGCTGGTTTCATTCACCAAGCGTGAACCATTGATGCCACGATAAGTGACACGGCTGGGGCGGACCAGTACACCGTGGCCGGGTCGACAGCTGAAGTAGCGACGGCCCCCCACTGAGCCATCATTCTTGCCCTTGGGGCTTCGGAGCTCCAGACCCAGCCAAAGGCCTGGGGCAAAGTCTGCTGTGCCCAGGTAACGGATGACTGCCATCTCATTGGCACTGCTCAGCAGGACCTGCATGCCCACGTGGAGGTGGACCTGTCCGTCAGAGCCTGGAGAGGGACTGGAGCCGGCAGTGCTTCCAGGAACACTTCCACTGCCCCCGCTGAGGGTGCTCCAACGCCGGCGGTGAGGATTTGAACGACTCCTTTTTGTTTTGATTTTTTTTGTATGTTTGTGGAAACAGAGGGGGGGGGAAATACAGCAAGGAAGATTTATGAGAAAAGTCAGGCAGTGTGACAGAATAAATCATAAGCAAGCAGGAGATTCATGGGAGCTTGGTGTTTGAAGGATTGATCTTCAATTCCCTGTTCATTATAACCACAATCATGCGCTGGCCATTTAAAGGAACCTTTTGCTGACTAATACCACTGCTTCTTATCAGTATTGATTCAGTCATTGCTGCAGGGGATTAGGATAAAACTGGAAAGCTTGGGGAGTGAATAATGCGAGGAATATGCAGGAAAGACAGGCACACCTGGTAACAGGGCTTCTTTTGCTTGTCTCCTTTGGAGTGGCGATGGCCGATGATGTACTGAAACTGCGACGAATTGTCCCTGCAAAGCAAAAACAAGAGTCAAGTGCTCTCACACAGACACCCAGAATAACAAATGCAGAGTCACATTTCAAATAGTTCACAGTTTGCAACGAAGGCAGAATTCTCACCACTTAAAGGATGACTGAGGCGTGAGGAAGTGAGCTCTGAAAGACAATCGACGGATCCGTGGATCCTGCAAAAAGAAGCGCACAGTGATCCTTAATTACTTACTACAATTTGCTATAGGGGCAAAAGTACTGGACTACCTACACTTAGCTGCTCAGTCCTGGAAACTCATGCCATGAAGCTGTCAGCACACAGTTGTTGTGCTGATGTTAATGCCAGAGGAAGTTTGGAACTCTGCAGTTATTATATGCTTCAGCACTCTGTTACCCCACTCCGTAACTTTGTACACTTTGGCTGCATTTACCTGAAGTAGAGAGTAAACAACACGGAGGATTTCAGGCTGCTAATGCTATGAGAATATATGCTATGCCACACCATGCCATTGATCATATTGTGCTGTATGATTGGCTGTACCTACTTGACCATTATTGACCGAAATGGAGAAAGTGGAGTTTCCCCATTTCTAGAAACTGGCCTAGGAAAATTGGGAATCCCAATTTCTAGAGAAAGGAGGATTGGTGATGGGTCTCGTTAACCTTTTTTGGGGATAAAGTCACTAAACTTTTGAGGGGTTTTTTTTTGTTTGTTTTTTGGGTTTTTGGGGTTTTTTTTAAATCAGATTTGACCGGTGATTCCATAAATGTGTTTTTTTATGTTCCTATCACCACAGAAATTGATGACACGGGTTTCAAACTAACTGTACAGAAGCAAGTAGCAGAAGTTGCTTCTAGAAGGGCTTTGGTGGAGCTTTTTTGTGCCTAAAATTACCATAAAAGGATTTCCCCTCTTGTTGACATCAGATGGATCCAAGAGTTTTGGCTTATTAGGGTTTACTTGCACATGACCTCATTATTTGAAAGTTAGGCCATGTTTAATGTGGGCATACACCATTTCAACAGTGTATAAATGACATCAAATTAGAAAAAAAATAAAGCAAAACAAAACAACAACAAAAAAACAGGATAATTGGTTCTCTTCAAATACCAGTGCACATTAAGTTTACTGGGTGTGCTTTGATAATGGCCACCTCTCTGAAAACAGCCTGAATTAAAAACAAACAAACAAAAACAGATTGGCTGCCTGGCCTGATAAACTGTCTTGCTTATTAAGGTTTTCTTAAGCTGACATTAGAATTTTGGAAGCTATTAAACATCAGTGTGCCAAACAGCAAATGAGTAAAAACAGGAAAACAGGAAAGTGTGTGAAGAGGACTGGGAAGGGGGGTGGGGGGGGCATTTTATTCCTAATAGATTGTGATAGCTGCTGACAGAAAAAGAAAGGAGGAGGAGAAGCAAGTTCCTGGATGGAGAGAAAGTGATATTCTTGATTTGACAGCAGGAAAGCATGTGCTCAGCTGAGCATACTTTGTACCCTGGAGTTAATTAGGGGGAAAAAGAGAGAGGAAAAGGAAATGAATAAAGGATGACAAGGAAAAAACAGCAGCCAACTTCCCCAAAAACAAAACAAAACAAACAAACAAAAAAAACAGCTTTTTATGGAAGAAATAAGCAGAGATCAAAAAAATCTGCATAGATCTGCAGAGATGAGGCGCAAGTGGCATTTACTCCCAGAAATAAAGGTCAAATGTGTTAATTTAACCAGCAGTACATGAGTTCTTGTAAATCCCACTCCTTTACAATAAACATGTTTAGTATTTCTGATGTCAGCTGCTTTTTAGGCTGTAATGGCTTTTATTAAGTTATGACACACATAATACACTTGACACACTGTGCTATTAATGAGCCATCCAATAAAAAGGTCAACAGCCTTTAATCCATTTCCCAAAAAAAAAAAAAAGGGGAGTAAAAACAAAACAATGCATGCAATGAATAACTAAGTGGCTTGTGCATATTTATACCAGCAGATCTTACATATATTAATCAGGCCTCCACTGGAATTTGCCTTTGTTATGCATTGGACTATACTTAGCTACACAAAGGGCTTTACAATTTTTCCCCTTCACACACACTCAAACGGTGGGGGGTAATTAAACTTTTCCCCTTAACGATTCCCAAGATGATCATGGAAACAATTATTGTGCCATATTCTCTTTTTACAAGGACAGTCTCATTTTGTCTTCTATTGTAAACTCGGCACATCTTTCCTTTAGAGTACATGTCTGATACTTACGTGTTTGGGTTTGAGACTGCAGGCGCGGTTCCTAAAATTATTAAATTAAGGGAACACCTAAATATTGTAGTATAACACAAAGTCAGTTACACCGCAGGGATATAAATCTGTCCATTTAGGACAAAACCATAATAAATCCATTTCACTTTAATTTGCTTTGATTTACATGATACACATAAAGTGGCAACAGATGCACTGGGACAACAACAAGACAACCCCCAAAAAAGGTAATAATTTTTCAGGTTTTGACAACAGACCATTGCCCTCTCCCCCTTTTTTTTTTCCCCGCAGTACCTGTAGCCTTTCCAGGTTGCACAGGTAGCCCGGCTCCTGCAGGAAGGCACATTCATATGTGGCGCCACAAAGCGGTTTGCTGTCGCTGCACAGTCTCATTGTGCGAGCACAAACACAAGGAGCACTGCTAGAACCCTAGAAGATGACTTCCAGAGGGCTGCTCATGTGCGTGGTTCCAAACAAACTGTTGGAATGAGACTCCATGAGCATGGCATGACGACCCTACATTCTTAAGTGTGAGTTGTGGTCACAGCCCAGCAGATGCAGCTCGATTGGCATTTGCCAGGGAACACCAGAACTGGCAGGTCCACCACTAAACTCCTGTTCTCTTCATAGACGAGCAGGTTCACACTGAGCACATGCTTCACAGACAGAGTCTAGAGATGACATGTCGACATTATGCTTCCTGCAACATTGCCATTTGACACTGTGTCAGTGATGGTCTGGAGAACAATAGCCTTGGAGGGTCATATAGACATCCACATGTTAGCAAACAGTGCTTAACAGTAACTGCCCAGTCTGACCTTGTCAGACCGTATGCTGATGCACTGGGCCCTGGGTTCCTCCTGGTGCAGGACGTTGCCCAGCTGCACAGCACAATCCAAGAATGGTAACCTATTACCCTTGGTATCCTCCCTGGTGCATTTAATGTTTATATCCACTGAGCTGATGTGGTCAGTGAAGGCTTCTACTTCTTGGGTTTCAATTTTGACCCAGGTGTCATCCACAAATCTGTACCAGTGGCTCCTTTGAAGGAGCACAGAAAATTACTTCCCACAATGGGTGCCCATTGTGCATCCATGCTTTTGCCTGTAGAAACTCTTGTTGTATTTGAAATATGTGGTAGTAGGGCTAACAGTGTGCAAGTCTGATCGGGGTAAAGCTGGTTCTGTCGTATAAGAAGCGTTTCCACTGCCTCGGTTGGAGGTATACAAGTGAAACACGAGACGACATCGAAGGACACTCTGGTTTCATCTGGAGTCAGCGTAAGTGTGCGGATCTTGTTGGCGAAGTTTTCGGGCCGTTGTGTTACCGACAAGTTTACATGAGGACAATGACCAATAAATATTCTCAATATCAAAATAACCACAATTGTGATTTTATTTTCACCATAAACCTTTAATCCTGTTTTCAAGGGAAATCTATGATAGCAGCATTAACAACTATCAACAACATCCGGCACTGAAAACAACACTGAATGATGAATGATGTTGTATAAAGGTTCAAAGATATTTATAAATAAAAATAAAATGAGGTTCTAAATTAAGACAGTTTAAAACTGTTTTGAATCCCATCCCGAATGCCAAGTTCTTTAATTTATTCTCTCGCTCTCTGCTAGCTATTTAAAGTTAAAACAAAAAAACTTTTCTTTCCCGTCTCCACCCCCACAGCGCAGACAGATATCTGATGAGTGATCTTGTGATCGAAGATTATTCAAGAGCAATCACACACTTTGTTCCATATCTTTAAAGACATCAAGGACACATGAATAAACAACTCCAAAAGCAAATCAAACATTAGGATAAAACCAAGCAATCACAAAACAACTGACTTTGAAGGGAAGATGAAACATGTCACACTGCTCATCCAACAGCCTCACATAAGCAGTGTACTTCACCACAATTACATTCAGACAACATGGCGGTGTGCATTTTAGTAGCACTCTTAAACATGGCCTACAAGTAGCCAAAGTCATGATCTCTCTCTCTCTTCCACAGTAAAATCTAAAGTTAGACTGAGAACATATCACTAATAAAAATCTGCCTTGCATCTGAATAAATGCAGCATTTTAAAGTGATGTCTTGCTCGTATATTCCACACACTGCTGGGTAAATATAACCTCCCTCACCATTATCCATAATCAATATTTAAAAGCAGAGTTGACGGCATTTGGCTTATTACTAGGTGGCACATTAAACAGAGAAGTCCTGCCGGGAGAGGGCCTTGGGCTTCACATTTGACGACTCCGGCTCGAGTTAATCACCAGTTCAGAGAAGCACTGTTACGCAGCCGCACAGAGGGCAAAATCAAATATGTCAGTACTTGCACAAATGACACTGTCAAAGGAGCTCATTAGTGCCATCAGATGTATTGATGAAGGCAATGAAATGCAACCTCTGGGTTTCTGAGCCCATTGTCAAATCTGCTCTGAACTTTTTAATCATTTAGAAAACATTCTTGTTCGAAAAATCGTTTTTTTACTTGTGTGCACGCTGACAGGCAAAAACCAAAAAGGGACCATTAATCTTCAGAAGAAAATTTAAGCTACCTTAAAGGGTATGCACTCACCTCTGAACGCGAGACGGAGGAGCAAAGACTCCATATTTTGGTGGAC
The DNA here is from genome assembly GCA_024447675.2 of Pterophyllum scalare. NCBI lineage: Eukaryota > Metazoa > Chordata > Actinopteri > Cichliformes > Cichlidae > Pterophyllum > Pterophyllum scalare. Next base: position 165,126 of record JAMQGT020005494.1, read on the forward strand.
AGCTGAAGTACCTCACTCCTCCCACGGACCCGTCGTTTTTACCACTCGGCTTGTCCAGCTCGATGCCCAACCAGAGTCCTGCACAGAGAGAATGGAAATTAACAATGTCAACAGGCAAATTAATGAATGAGGCATGCACCTGCAAAATTTAAAAAAAAAAAAAAAATCATGACCAAAGATTTTGGACTCAATGATCAAAAAAAAAAAAAAATTTTAATAATTGCACCTATGTTGTCGTCTCTTTTACTGGGTGTAAGGTGGTCAAAAAACAGAGCTGTCTTACACTATAAGTTGCTCTTTTTCTCATCTTGATGGGTTTTTTTTTTTTTTTTTTTGCTTTGCAATAAGCTCCACTAACCTGCCACCTATTATCAGACACTTTCACCAAAAAATAAATAAATAAATGTTCTTGCTGCCTTCAGTTCAAATACAGCACTTTACCGAAGCCAATATTTGGTTCCCAACTGCTTCTTTAATTTGCTTGTTGGCATTAGTTAACTCATCCCCACAAATGTTGTACTTAGTCTAAAGGTCAGTGGCATCCCCGGCCCGCCTGATGCCTTTACAGTAATGTGGGTTTTTTAAATCTATGAGTGGATTTATGTGATTTTATCTAAATACAAATCCATCTTCCTCACAATCAGTTAGGGTACTTGATGTGTGCAAATGAAGTCTACTTTTTCTCCAGCTACAATAATAGTAATTTTTGTCTGTCACAAAATCCCTACACTTGGCTCAAGGCACACCATTTGGGAACCACTGACATGGATAATACATCCATGATACAAACACTTGAGTGTGCTGGAGGGGGATTTGCTTCGTGGAGGCATTCACATGTCAGTTCATGTTTACAATTTATTGGAAACCTCTGAATAGGAGCGCTAGCCCTAAATTAGAAAATTTGGCAGAGCCAATATTTCACTGGGCAGCACTCCCTCTCGGGTAGGACCTAAATAAGTAACTATTTAGCCCTTAAACTTTCATTTGCTGCCATGTACAATGATGCAACTCCTCAGTGTGAGCCAGAAAGTTCAGAATATCTTTCTCCTTTATGAGGACTTTAAGTCACCTTACAAGTGCCAGATGAAGCTATCGACAGAATGCTAAAAACAACTGAATCTGCTGTGAAGTTTTCAGCAAGAACAGCTGCTGCTGCTGCTGCTGCTGCTTTTGGCATGGAAGTGCAGCGCTCAGTGCAGTAAGATAACAGAGCATTGCTAACACTGATTTAAGAGTATCAAAGGAAACTTAAGACTGAAATCCCTTCAACCGTGATCCTCAGCAGTGTGAGATACATTAGTATTTATTCATACATGACTGGTGCTGGGGCAGAACTCCTGCCTAAATATTGATGAACACTGTGAGCTGTTTTCTGTTTGGGTTTCAATGGCTTTCTGTTCAGCAGCAGCTTCTTCAAGTTTAATTTTTCCGAAGTATCTTCTGTTGAACATGGATTCCCTCTGCAATAACTTGAGAATGAGAATGCAGCGGAGTTCATGCAAGGTGAAAGACAAGAGAGTAACAGAGATTCACTTTATCTTTGTCCATGTGAGTCATCAGCAGAGAATAAACTCTCAAAAGTTCCAAAAAGTTCAACAATTCAAGACAAAACCGTTTCTCCTTGATTGGGTTCAATTATTCATGTGATTTCACTGTGGAACCCAAAAACCCAACCTTGAATTTTTGAAAAGCCGGTCATTTTTTATATCATGCTAGGCTGATAAACGCTCTTCCTTTCTTTTGTTGCATTTCAGTGAATATAATATAACATAAAAACACCAGGATATCACTTATACAGAGGACAGGTACATTAAAGAAAACTGTATTAACTTTAATTCTTTATGTCAGCCCTGAAAACAGCTAAATAAGGACAGACATGGTTTATTAAAAGGATAATTAATATTTTAGGCTTTGAAGTTCTCTTTGTTGAAGCTCTTTCTAAATTCGAGGTGTCAAACAGACAAGAAAGGTGCACAATATGAACCACAATACTACTGACATTAATTTACAGTAAATTTTTTAAGACATTCCTTAAAAATTAGACTTATGAATCATCCTGTGCACCTCCATGTACTGCATCATTCCCAGGGCATTAAATAAACCAGTGACAGAAAGCATCGCGACCTCTCCACCTACAAAGGCGGACTTTATTGTTTTGTTTTTTTAAACAGGACAGGTGTCTCAGCTCACGATATCGGTGCAGCTAATGGAGGTGACACCAAACGACAGCTTGTGTGCATATTTGCCACGCCAGCTGCCTCTGACACAGCACAGTGTTTGACACCACAGGATGAGAACATTATTCATTCACACTGCAAATTTCACAAGAATTTACAAAGTTGATAAATTCAGAGTTATTAAGCTGAGAAACATATTTTTCTTGATAATCTGAGAATGCCATTAAAGAGCCGTCTGGCTGAAATGATAAATGCCAGTATCAAACAGAGAATAATAGGCTCTATATAAAAGAGTGATGCAGCCAGTTTGACATCACTTTTCCTCCATCTTTGTGCTTTAAAACCGGACGTGACTTGCAGGGGGGGTGGATTGGACTAAAGACACTGCATGCTCAGTGACTTGTCAATTGCAAATTAACCACATCCTATGCAAGCATTTATTTTAACCTCTGACCTGGAGCAAAGCTGGTTTTTCCATAGAACTGGACAACCCCGGTTCTCTGACCAACCACCAGCACCCTCTCCCCCAGGCGCACCTCGGAGCTATCACACAAGGAGCTACTACCTGAAGGGGTTCGGCTTCGAAAACCTGGGAGAGAGAGGAAGCCCAGTTGTCTACTGTGATCATCATTTCTGTCAATTTTATACAGTTGAATTTGCATTATGATGGGAAAAATCCAGAAATACAGTAATATATAATGATCAGACCTGCAGTGTTAACTGCTGTGGTGCCAGAAGAAGAGCGGAGGGCTGGTGAAGGTGTTGTTCTGGGACTCGGGGAAACGCGCCCCTGTCGCTGCCTGGCCGGAAGGCGTTGCCGTGGCAGTGGACGAGGTCGGGCGCCCGGTCCGTGTCGAGAATCCAGAGAAGAGGACGAAGAGGAGAGGGAGCGGGAGAGGATGCCTGAGGGTGCAATGCAGGAACAGGTAATTTAGAGAAGGAACCCTAACAAAAAAATAAATAACTGGCCAAAGCAGAAAAATTCGAAAGTTCAAATTAATAATTAATTCACACCAAGACAGCCGTGCTGCCACGTACATGCTACTCATAAATCAAAACGGCATATCAACTAGTGCATCTAGGCTTCGCTGGGACATTAGCCGTCTACACTGTTATCCACTATATCTAAAAATCACACAGCACCAAATCTCACAGCACCAAATTCTTAATAATGAATCCACCATCCCTCCATTTGGACCTATATCAGTGACTCTAATGCCACTGAGATAATGAAGCTCAGTCTATTATTCATCCTCTATTTTATTCTTCGAAGTGTGACACTGCCTACAGCAACGGGATCCAGGCAATTACCACCCCCTACCCAAAAAGAAAAACTAAGTAGCTGTGTCACATCAATCTAAGGCAGCACACATCAAGCAAGCTCAGTCTTTTGCAGCTGCATGTACCGAGCTCCAACTAAAGGGCAACATGCTAATCCCCTCCCAACACAGGGGAATGAGATGGAGGACGAGGATGCCCGATTTCACTCTTAAGAAGCTATTTGGACGCAGGACCTCATTAAGCTTTTAACTTTCACAGACCTTTACAGGCCATTAGTTCATTAAGTGCCCGACTTTGGGGGCTAATTGATTAAATCAGTGCCAGACTGCCTTAAGAAGGGATGATTCAGCTACAAACGAATTGAAACATGGAAAGAATGGGAGAGGAACTTCCCAGCTTTTCCCAAAAGTTGTTTTCAGTTGTAAGCCTTAGCTAGTGGACTTCAGCACAGATAAAAAGCTGCTGTTTCTCTCACTTCTGCCTGCACGCTCCATGCACATAGGACACTACACGGATTTTTCATCAATAATTTATGCATCACTTGCAAATGCATTACACACAGTTGTTTATCAAAGCATCCCTTTAATTTAGGAGGGGCAGTTCTTTGTTTAAAAAGACACTGACACAGATGGATGCTGGATTCAAGTATTAAGGTGCACTACTTATCACACACAGGTGAGGAAGTAGGATTCGAACAGTTCCCCCTGTTTTAACCAAAGATCAAACACATTCCCAACACTGCATTCTCAGCGCATTCAAGCCAGCTCAGCTGGAACTGCAGTACCTGTCTTTACGATTGAGGTGTCGCCCTCTGTCCCTTGAGCAGGACCAGATGGACTTTCTTGATTATCAGGTGTTTTTTTAACAGAGGGAGATAAACCTTTCAACCCAGACACATACGCACACACACAAAGAGACACACAAAGCATTACTCATCAGATAACAACGCTGGTAAATAAAAACCACGTTGACAACTGGAAATTGGATTAAGATTGTGTAGTCTGACAGGTTAAATTGGCCGAACTAAGGAGCCTATCAATCTAACTGAATAATTTGTATTGGTGTCGTGCTGCATCTGTTTAAGGAAGTGCCTGAGCAACCTGACTGTCAAAAAAAAAAAAAAAAAAAAAGCACTTACACTGAAAACAACATAAGTGGAACTTTGTCAACACAAGTGGAGCTGTTTGCATTTAAAGCAGCCCCCAGATGGAAAAAGTTAATCAAATGTCAGGTCAATTTGTAGAAACCCTGTGTAAAAACACATACAGCAGACACGGGATTGACTGGCTGATATGCTCTTATCCAAGCAAATTCTCATTCTCAGTCTTCAGTGTTACTTTCATGTGGTGCATCAATAGCCTGCATTAGTTTTGGCAGCAGGATGAACAATCTACCGGTGGGAATAAAATAAATAAATAAAAAATAAGACATGTTTTTGCAACTTTGAACTCATCCAAACTAGCTTAATTAGTGCTTAAATTAACTGAACTTTTACTCTGAGAAGGGTCCAAACAAATTGACACCAGCTGTCAATTAGTTTGCCGGTTGCCGGTGTGACCGCACTTTGTTAAAACAGATGGCCGACAAGTCTAGAGTGAACTTTTCATCACCCACCCTCACCAGTGATAAATCAAGCAGTTGAAGAGTGGGTACGATTTCAGTCGACCACGATTTTGCTTTGTTGATTTGAGCCCTAGAAATGCAGTTTATGAAGTCTATCAAGTCAGAATAAATAAAAAAGAATTTCTAATGAGGAGAATTTTAAATGGAGGAGGCTATGAAGAAACACAGTGCAGAGCTCCAAAAGTGGCTGCGTCAAAGGCAGAGCCAAAACAGCTCCACTGGAAAAGATAAAGCGCGAGCAGGAGAGTGAAGAAATGCAAATAAAGGACAGCGTGACATTGCAGACTGTAAATGATACAAGAATACTGAAGCTGACTTTTCATTTACTCCAACACACAATTACAAAAAAAAACATGCTGAGACAAGCAGTTATGCGCACACAAAGGCCTAAATGACAGTGAACACCATAGTACTTCAAAAGGGACCTTAAGACTGATTCAACACATAATGAAAAGCAGCATTTCTTGCAGAAATACATCTAATTGTCTTTTAACAAGTTTTTAGCAGCAAACTTTATTATTTTCAGCTTCTTATATTGTTTGCTGACTTTAAATATATCTATAGCTTATGTTTCCAACGCTTTGTTGTTTTTAACGGTATGAAACCCACCTCAGAAAATCATCCACACATCCAATTTTTTACCACTTATCAAGGCCTGGGTCACAGGAGGAGTCTAAGCAGAGATGCCCAGACATCCCTCTCCCCAGCTAAAGCTTCGGCTCTTAAAGGGGAAAATAAACACATTCCTAAGGCAGCTGAAAGACAGAGTCCCTCTAGTGCGTCTCTTTATGTGTGTCCCAGGGTCTCCTCCCAGGTGAATAACCCCGAAAAACCTCGCATGGGGATTCCAAGAGGAAAATTGCAGGAGAGGAAAAAGGTACCTGGACACTTCGGGCAGGGGAAAGACACCCAGGCCCCAGCTGGGAGTCAGACCTGGGGGGGTGCACTTGTTGATGACTGGCTGGTGGTCAGGCCTTCCCCCTTGGGCCTAGCCAAACCCAGCTCAAATGAGCCACATGGGACCACCCTCGTATGAGCATAAGGAGCCGTACAGTATAGGTCCAGTGAATTGTGGATGGGCATGGGCATGGGCCTCAGCAGTCTGATTCCTGGCTTTGAAAACTGGCTATAATAATATTTAAAAAAAAAAAAAAAATCATCTAATGAGGATTCAACAGGTACATAAAACTGTCTTATTTTTTCTTTCTAGTCACTAACAGGGCACCCATGTTTAAATATTAGATTGCTCTTTGAAAATTCATTAGAAAAATCACAAATCAACCTGGTATTTATCGATTGCCTTTTCAGTTAACATTTAGGGGGAGCTGGGAAATGCTCCCTTCAGAGACAGAGCTGTGTCTATCCTCTGAACTGCAGAGAAGAGACGAAATTCCAGCTCAGAATACCAAACATTTCTTGTCACTTGACCTTTAGCTTGCAGGGACCTCCTGGTAGATAGAGCTATCTATCCCTTCCACATAGTGGCATTCACTTCAAGTGGCAGACTGTAGGCTTTATGAGGCTTTATGAATTAAGCAGAGGTGGCTTTGTGCAGTTGTCTATGTTCTCAATACCCTTTGAGGCCTGAGCTACAGTTGACACACTCCAAGAGGGGCCAGCCTGGCATTCTGCCATGTCTGCCTCCCCAGGTTAGTGAGACAAGGCAGCTCCACAAAGACCCATTCAATTTATAGATCAAAACGAGTACGCAGTCTGCACTGCAGATCCAGTGGGACAGTAACACGGGTGGCTCAGACAGTTCGAGCAGTACATGGCTGACGAAGCCCTGTAAACCAAGTGTGCAATCATAAATTAGTCTGGTTCCCGATGCTGTATGAAGGTGCAGAGAAACATGGCCTCACATGCATTGCATGGTACACAAAACACTCGCATGCGCTTTGTGATGAATGGCTGCCAGCCTATCCAGGCTGTCTATGCCATAGTTATTAAATCCAGCTTAATTGGACTATCAATCATCGAATTCTAAAGGCCTTTCAGGTCTGCAATTCCAATCACGTCCAGATCAAGTGGCCTTCAAGACCTCTGAGTATTACACCACCAACAACAATGCAGCCATAAGCCCTGTAGGTAGCAAAACCCAAAAACCATCCCGACAGTTTCTACAATGTTCTGTAGTGACTAGACTGCAGACGTCAACAGTGAGGAATTGAAGCATCTGAGGACTGAAAGCACAAAGTCTTGTCAGCAGTCAGCAATTTTTGCCTTGTCCTTTGGCACTGGTTCAAGATCTACTGTTCAAAGTATTAAGAATAAGATTAATAAGATTACTATGAAAGCACAGATGCTATAAATCCTTTGATGCAGCGGCATGGCTCATACAGGGCAGGAAGGTTGAGAAAGACTATTTTTAGCACAAAAGAGGGAGGCTGAAGAGGCTGAAGTAATAACTGCAGCTGATGGCATCATCTTCCACAGAAGGCTAAAAGACACCCGTGTCAGTACGGGCATCAGTTCTGTATGTAGAATGAGTGTCATGAAAAAAAAAATCTAAAACAAATACAACAATAAGTAAATTAGGTTATCAGTGGTATTTAACTAAACAGAAGCAAAGCCAATGAACATCTCACTGCTTTTTGACTTGTCAGATCAATAATATTGGCGGCAACTATGACAGCATGGCAATGCATCTTTATTATTGTCAGTGAAGGGGTCTGACTGATGAAAACTGGGTATAATGTTCAAATACATTAAACTGACTAATGCAGACAACTAATGCACAGTACAAACCTCCATGAAGCCTCTTCTTCCACAGTCTGTCTTTTGTCCTGTCTCTCTCCCCTCAGCTCCAACAATCTTACCAATAAAAAGGGAGTTTTTCCTTCCCACTGTTGCCAGGTGCTTGAACGTAGAGGGTTGTTTTGACTGTTGGGTTTTCTCTATAATTATTGTAGGGTCTTTACCTTACAATAAAATGCACCCCGAGGCGACTGTTTGTTGTGATTTGGTGCTACATAATTAAAATTGAATTGAATATTGCTGAAAATACAGCTCATCTGTTTCGCAGAAATGCCACTATATTGATTTGGTTAAATAAACCAGTGGCTCTACCTACCAACCAGCAATCATCTGGTTTCACAACAAAAGGACACCATCATCTGAGCACTAAAATATAATACACTTTGAACAGTTGGACTGCATTGCATTTTTCTTGGCTACCCTCAGCCTTTTACTTTTATTGCTTTCAAGGGGGTTTTTGCCTTCAGTCCTCAATACATCAAAATGTGCCAATAAATAAATGCTTAGAGTTGATGCACCAGTACTGCATGATGCTGTTTACGGCACTTGTACAAGGACCCACAAGGACCTCAGTTTCTATTCTGAGTGTACTGTCCTGATCCCCCCTCTAGTGAGAGGGCTCCAACATTTCAATGGCTTCAATAATATTTGGAGCTGTGTAAATGGCTAATACTATTACTTGAAAATATTTGGTCTCTATGAAGTTAGTACAGCTCTTTTGAGTTTTATTAATATGATATGAAGTATCCGGGGACCTGTACATTAGTTTATCTGTGACATGAGGAAATGCCTGCCCTTGTAAAATCTTTTTTACCTGCTCTGATAAAAGTTCACACATATCCCTGCCCCAGGGCTCCTCCAGCTAGTCAGGTTCACTGTCTTTGTAGTTCAGGTTCTGAAGCCCTTTTTAAGCCTTTTTTATTAGAGTACTTTATGGCAGAGATTCTGAGGTAAGCCTTAATTTTAACAACAACGCCAACCTCACATGTCGTTTTTGCAGTGTTTAAGGCAGCCTATCAGGATCTGAGCACAGCGTCCATCCAAGAATGAAACCATATAACGATATAACGGCATACGAACAAAGCTCACTCAACAGACAGTTCTTATGAATGCTCTAACATCTGCCATAAGAAGAAGCTGACTGCAGACCCAACACTGATTTTCTGAATTAGCCAGTAACACGTGTATCACTCATTCCTCACCTGTGCTAATCTTGGAAGTAATCCGGGACAGGTCAATGCGACGAGGGGGACGCATGGGAGTCGACATCTTTGTGGTGCTGGTTTTATGTCTTTCCAAAGGTTTGCTTATCTTGGACAGGGGAGCAAAAATTCCTGTGAAAAAAAAAGAAAAGAAAATGTTTTAAGCATAACCAAGTGAGAAAATCACAGGTGACAAGACATACAGAATGAGGATAATCTCAATACATAAAGGGTGGCATGAAGCACATTTTCTGTGCCAAGACACATTTTAAATCTTGAAAGCAGATTGAATTTACTGACATGTGGCCAAAAGTCAAATCTTATTTCCTATGGTTAGATTAGACACCACTGAAAAACTGACCAGACTATTTAAAAGGGCCAGGAAACGACTGTCACATGAACCGCAGTCAGCATGCTGCTTCTTACATTTGTGTGCAGAACAAAATGGCAATGACACATACACAAGACTTTCCCGGAGTGTTATATTTCACTGTTGTATGCACTATATCATGTTTGCTGTACAGCAGTAATCAGTGCATATACTGGTACCTGAAGTATTCATATAACAACAAAGTTGACATAAAGAAACTGCCCATGCCAGATGCCATATAGCTAAGTTACAGATAGCTGGCTAACTGCCGCTATGATACCACCGCAAAGCCATTTTTGGTCAGTCACTATACTCCGTGCTTTTTAGCATTACACCATTTATTGTGGGCTCAAAACATAAATACTATATTGTGTACTTTCAGATGCTACAGTCGATAATCCCAGTTTTGAATGTAATTACGGAAGCAGTTGTGTGGGTCGCTGTGTTTATCTCCAAGCACTGAGGCATCACTTACCATGCTTGTTTCGACAGGTGAAATACTGAACCCCTGCAACAGAGCCATCATTCTTCCCCTCCGGTTTGTCCAGTTCCACTCCGGCCCACAGGCCTCCAGAGAACTCGGTGCTGCCGCAGAACCGCAGAGTTCCAACCTGTGTACACACATTTTTGTACCAGAGATGGTCAAAAACAAAGTACGGAGAACATCAAAGAAAAAACAAAGGCATGCAGTAAAAGAACAGACCACTGCACTAAGCACTGGGTTAAGTTGTTCCATCCTAATGACAGCATGTTAATGACTTAAGATTTTTATGTTCATGTCCACCAAAACAGCAGAAGAGTGCAATAATTAAAAAGTAGAGTGGAGACAAAAGCATGGGACAGCTCAACAATGGAGAGAAGATGAGAGTTCTGATTAGCAAACTGTGCAACTTAGCACAAATTGATTCCATTCCCAGTGTGGCACAAAACTTCATTAAAGACTCATTCTTCAGGACCAAATGTCTGACTGAACAATAATACGTATTTCCTTATGCCTGCTATAATCATTTCCCTTGGAGGATCAATAAAGTATCTAGCTATCCATCTACCCATCTATCTATGGCTTTAAAGCAAAGCACACAACACACACTTCATTCACACGAGCCCTAAGTGAGAAGAACGGGGGCTACAGACGGTGGCCCGTTGTATACATTAGTGTGTACACATTAAGAGTATTAGGATGGGCAATTAATCAAAATGCTTTTACTTCTGAGTCAATGAGCTGCAAAACTGTAAGCCTCCACAGGTGATTAAGTGCACTGCCAGATCCACTGCATTATCAAGGGCCCAAGATCCATAAATCTGATGTTCACACAGAAGCTGGTCTTGATAGAAAATCCAACAGTCAACTGAGGGGAAATTATGTATTTTGAAGCACATTTTTAAATTCCAGACCACTTAAGATTTTGCAATATGACAGACAGATGTATTTGAAGAGTTGGTGCTTGCTGCTCTAATTTTTCTCCACTAGTGTTTCCTTCAACATGTTCACAATGAACCGCTGTGCAATGCTTTGCATTTGTTCCAAAGCAAAACCAATGACAAGCAACAGGCCGCTGCTACCACTGTGCACTAAAGCCAGCAACCTCATTTATGTTAACATTCAACCTTCCTCCCGCACTCACTGACTTTGATTTGTCTGCAAGCAATTACATGGTAAACATCAGAAACCTTAAATGGAAATGGAACAAATTCAGACCTCTCAGAGCCAAGGAATACCCCCCCCCCATGGTTGTTATTTTCACAAATCCACACTTCCATAAACCTCCTGTAACAGCAACTCTTTCAGCATGATCTCTCATGTGGCCTTAGTTTTAATAAAATTGTACAATTTTAACTCATGAGCCCTTGGAGAGGAAAAGGTGCTCCCTAATCTAATAAAAGTTCATTTTTAGAAAGTCTTTCATAAAAGTGGAGTTATTTTAAGAATGACTACAAATCTTTTTGATGTAATGGGGTCTACATAATTTAAAAAAAAAAAAAAAAAAAGGTCCACAGCACTACTTTAAATACCAAGTTTGTTTGTCGGTGAGTTTGAGGTCTGAGCACACTCATTATTCTCTCCTCCTGAGGAAGGGTTAGGAACTGGCCCATGTTAAAAGTCTAGGCATAAAGGGTATCGTATACCTTACAGACTGGGCAAATTTATTTAATATAGGGGTATATAAATAAAACTGACTTGACTCATGAAGTCCAAGATTACTTGTAGAAGGGTAAAGGGGTGAGTGCAAAGAAGAAAAAAGAAAAAGCTGTTTAAATTTCATTACTTTCAATCATGCTGGGTGCTGGGTGTCAGCACAGAGGTAATATTAAAAGGTGCAATAGGTAGCGAGAGGTAATTACAGTTTTAACTCACAAATCATGCAGCTCATGTCATCGACAGTGTCAAGCCTTACGTGGATGGTTTGTGACTGCTGTGTAAAACAGATGTCGTGAGACTTAGTGCAGTAAAAAGGATATTACATTTAACAAAGCTCGACTAAGTTCCTTTTATTAGATACATCATCGTTTGCCAGTTTTCATTACTCTGGTGGTTATCATGCTACACGCTTTCACCACGAGGACAAAGAAACTTAGTAAATATACCACTGTGTGAGAACTGGATGCAGTTCCAGAAGTACAGAGCAGACCCATAACTGTCACAAAAAAATTGTCTATGGGGAAGAAAAATGGAAAAAGCTGTTAAATATTAGTGATGTTGAATTACCCACGACTGCCATGAAGTAAGGTAATTTTGTGCCTGTGGCACTGCACTCTGTGTCTTTTACCTGCTTTGTTAGGTCACATAGGGTGGACTGAGCCCACGCTGTCAGCCTGATGATTTTAAATAAAACACAAAGCACAAAGAGAAAGATTTCTGGGGTCCTCATTTAATTTTGGAGCAGAGGCACCATGTAGCAAATTGTCAGAGCTGAACAGCACAATGAACTCAATTAGAAAAATGAATTGTATTTAACCTAAGGGGCTAAATATCCCGTCTTATGAACGTGTGATTCATTTCCCAAGGATTGCACATGGCTTTAGGTCCCAGCATGGCACTGCACCGGTAGTCTGCAGGTGCCATGCATACTTTGGTAGACACATGCTTCCTCCCCTTAGGACCATTCTCTATATTATATATATATATATATATATATATATATATATATATATATATATATATATATATCCTTGCCATTTACCCTACATCACTGCTTATGTATTCATTTTATTAGTAGTATATTTATTTTTAATTATATACTGCACTTAGATGTACAACCCCTGGACAAGCACCACAACATTCTTTACATCCACACCTTCCTACCTCCACTTTTATTTCACTCAAATTATATGTTATAGATGATGGGTTTTCTCTTCTCTTTTCTGGACTTTGACAATTTGTTGCCAATTACTGCCTTCCCACTTACTACAGGTGTCACTGCTCACACCCACACTTATTCATCTATACTTTCCATTCAGCCTTAATGCATTGTCCTGTGTCATGTATACTTACAGCTATGTTCCAGGATTTCTGCATTGTATGTGTTGTAATTAAAAAAAAAAAAAGGAAAAAAATGAGGAGGAAGGCCTTTTTTTAAAAAAAAAAAAATATACAAAGTATAGTTACACTGTGACAACTCAACAGACTTCATATAAATGCTTTTAATTACAGCACTGCTATGTTTACAGTTGAACTCATTAGACAGTCGCACTGCTACAAAGAAACAGCCGGCACGGTTTAACTCACAATGTGGGCTGTGAACAACATGGATTGCGTGTGAGACCATGAATAGAAAAGGAGGAGAATGACCCACAGACAAAGATGATGAGCACAAGCATTTGTGAAACTTCTAATACTGATGCCAGACATCGGAGATGAACATGCTCAGATAAATGTTGATGATGTGCCAGAGTGATCTGATGGCCATAACCCGGAGTGCCTGATGGATTCCCAAATGGTGTTGCTTAGCAACTGAAAATTATTTCGTCTTGGTTGAAAATGTAACCAAAGCTTCTAACTTTGGTTAGAATGGACTACTGTACCGCTGCTGCATGGCAAGTACAGGTGCAGAGCTGACGGCACAGAAACACACATTGCTTGTATATAACTGCTTTAATGGATATGGAGATCTATGCTGTGCATTTGTTAATAAGTAGAGGTAAAAATTTATCAGGTTGGCTATTACTTTTGTGCATTTTCCTTTTGTGCATTTCTCTCTATTTTTATATTTATGTTCAAGTCTGTTTTTTTCTTGCTGTCAAACATATAGCTACTAAATTTTTTTCCATTGCTTTTTTTTTTAAGCAAAGACCATAAAGATTCTATTCTACTGTACTCTATTAATTGCATGGAAGGAAAAAAAAACTGTTCACTCTGTTCAGACAAGCACACTGCAGGGATTGAGGCTTTAAGCATGTACATGTGCCAGCCTGCTCAGTGTTACTCAGCAGCAACACTCAGCAGAACTTTTAGGGAACAGGCAGGGCCTAACTTTTTGAATAACCGCAAGATGAACAGGGGTGCAGGTGTTACTTGGTAAATGCATATCTATTCTATCCGTAATTTGTGAGGTCTCCCTGACAGGAGGTTATTAATATCTCTTTGGTATAGTTGGCAAATCTTTTCTATAGTCTGATTGCTTATAAATCCCCAATAACCAATACCACTGCTGGCAGGGGTGGTGGTGGTAGTATTGTGTTAATGTACAGCCGTTTAGGTCGCACCACCCACTACTGTTGTGCCGATGGACGATGATGTCAAAGTGAGCGGCTTCAGCTCGCCAGTAAATGTGATTTTTAAACTCATTTCCCCAGTGATGCATTAAATTAATATCATTATTATGAGATCCATAATGAATTGAATCTGCCTCATTATAGTTATGTGTCACAACTCCACATATAACAGAACAGATGCGTCAGGGCATGCACAAGCACGCACACAGGCTCATGCCCAGACTTCTGCGCTGCTTTGAAATTAATGTGTGTGTGGAGGGGCGACACTGACCCATCATCATCAAATGAGAAAACGGGAGGACAATTCTGACTCCCTGGACTGATTTTTTAATTATTTTTTTTTAAACTAAGGCCTAATGTCATTGTGCATTTGCAGAGACACTGTCTCCTTAACTTTTTTCCCACCAGGTGTTTTTGTTGGGAAATTACCCCAGAAAAAAAAAAATCTAAGGTAAATAAGTAAAGAGCCAGCAAGCATTATGACTCAATACCATTTTAGCTGTTCAGCTGATATTTGTTCACTTATGTTAACTAAATGCTGTTGGCTAAATCAGCATTGTACGGTCACCCATGTGCTTTTTTTTGGACCTTTCACCCACACATTGTGTATTATGATGAGTGGATAAGCTCCACATCTCTCAGGTGGTGGTATCTCCCACTGGCGATGCCAAAAGGGAACAATAGGTTGATTAGACGATAGAGCATACTGGCCAGCCCTACAATCCACTCTCCATTAATGCTTACAGCCACTGTTATAGTTAACTAAAACTAGATGTGGAAAAAAAGTATTTTACTGAAATAAATAATAAAAAACTAGACTTTTGAAAATGTGAAAAGTGGCTCACCTGTCTGTTGTTCACTTTTCACTGTGCTCCCACACGCACAGTAAAACCCAGTGAAACAAAAGGTTGCAAAGAGGAGATAAACGAGCATCTCTGCAAACATGCAGCTACATGAAACTCAAAAATCAAACACAAATAACCTCCTTCTGCTTTGCCTTGTTTTAAGAGGATGATGAAGATGATGATGATGATGATGATGATGATGATGATGATGATGATGATGATGACATAAATAACATGAAGAAATTCTTCGCCATTAGCTAAACTTTGTTAAAAATTATTTCCATAGCACAACAATATCTAATCTGACCATGTAGACTGTCTCTGCTGCAAGTGAACGTCTTCAGCGGTTCTGTGTTTGGAAACATCAGCATAAAAAGTGCTTGAATGTCACTGAGGTATGTGCAGAATACTCAACAGCTTGGACCTCAGTGTATTAGCAGGTGAGAAACCTAATGTAACACTAGGATGAAAAGAGCACACAGCGTTATCGATACTCGAGCGTTTCCAGTCTGTGGACCAGCAGGAGCTGATAGCACACACAAAAGGCTCCACTGGCACCATATCTTTTTGAACACCATCCCAGTGTCAGTGCTTATCAAGGGCTTTAATTTCCACTGTCCTAACACGACTTGGAAATCACCTCAAAATTGCTATTCCTGGTGCTGCTCATTTTGGAGCAGGATGTCCTTAAACTCAGAGGGATGCACTCCACATCTTGCCAGCTACTACTTCTACTACTACTTCTCCGTTTGGTTTGTGAACACATAGGAAATACGTCACATGATGTAAGACATAACGTGTAAAATTCACAAAGTAATAAAGGAAAAAAAGACAGTAACTGTCAGACAGACGGAGGCTCCATTTGAGTAGAGAAAAGGCTGAATGAAGCTCCTAAACCACAGTTAGTGTCATATTCCTGTACTAAACTGAAAAAGCAAAGAGAAAGTCGGGTATTAGTGACTACGGCTTCGTTTAAATATACTGACTCACTGCTGCTAAGAGACAGCTCATTTTAGAGTTTCTCCCTATAAAGGGAAATGTGTGGACTTATTTGAATTTAGCTAATTGCTGAGTCATAATTAGAGGGCTGTAAAACTTCCCTCTATTGTACCATTGTGAAATATGAAAAAAAAAAAAGTTTTTTGGGTTTTTTTTTTTTTTTAAATATCTAAGCTTTAACTAAGGCTGAAAACACTGCTGTGTAATAGTGAAGATCACTCCTCCGAGCCACAACCCACCTTCTGTCCAGCTATAACCACACGGTCACCTAGTCGAATTCCCATGGAGGCGAGCTGTATCCTGGCCTTCTCAGAGAGACCAGGAAGGGTCTGAGCTTTCAGCATTAGGGGCAGAGGAGAGCTGGGTCTGGGTAACGCTTGTCTCAGCAAAGTCCGGAGTTCTTTGGCCATGGCCGCTGCATCGGCCATCTCCAAGGGCATGTCAAGGGGATCAGGCACCACGTCTGCTGGACACTGCCCTTTTTCATTCTGCAAGTGGAGACAATGGATGGGGGAGGGCAAGAAGAGTGATGTTAAACTGATGAATCAGATAAGAGAATGTTTTAAGAAGAGATTTCTTAACCTAAACCAACCACAGCAACTGCAATCACTACATCAGCAGCAACATCTGTAACTAAGCCCAGCAACACCTGCACTGCAGAGATCATCCACATTATTGTGATGAATAGCTTTGAGTGAATGAATGAGTAATCCGGATCACCCTCAGCACCACTGACTGGACACAGCAAAACCTTTACCACCAATACCTTTAAAAAAAAAAAAAAAGTTTATTTGATTAGATTTTTATTCATTGAACTCTTATTATAATTTCATATTTTCCCTTTATTTCTGTATAACTTTTACCTTATTGAACAAGTTTTTTCATACTGTATTAATTTTATTGAGTTTTTCTACTTTAAGTTGTTACTGGTTGTGTTTAATATTTTCGCTGCTGTGACAAAAGGAATTTCCAACTTTTGGGATTAAAAAAAAAAAAAGCATCCTATCCTGCAACTAAACCAACCACAGTAACTACACCAACAATAACATCTACAGTAACACTACGGCAAAATTTGCCAGGCAACATCTGTGACCCCATTAGTTAAAAATGACAACACCGGCAACTAAACCAATCAACGCAACTGCAGAAACTAAACCAACAATTACATCCATCCCTAAGCTGCCACTGCCACACATGCAACACAATATGGCAACACCTACAACGAAACCTGCAATTGCAGAAAAACCTCTAACTAAACCAACCACTAGACAATAAACTGAGTCCACTTACCAGAACACTGATATATTAGAAATTACCCAACTGCTAGCATAAGACTGGGCTTTGTGTTGGTATGAACACTGAACCTTCTGACAAAACACAGAATTCATGAACTCCACCTGAGCAGAAAATAATTGGCTGAACTTGAGCTGGATTTTTTTTTTTTTAACAATATTTTTTGGACCAAGAGTGCCTGAGAATGAGGATGTATTGCATGCTGAAGTACTGTTCAGTAAAGAAAGAATTTAACCAGCCACTTTTTATAGCAGTGAATGAGAGCCACCAGTGCTCGACCTACAAACGGAGTTTTATATCTGGAACTCTAATCCCTGCGGGTTACATGTTTACATTTGGAGGAGGACAGAGGAAGCCTGTGTGTTGAAAAGTTAAAACTGAGAAATAAAGCAGTTTCATCTAGAAAGAAAAAAAAATGTGAGAACAACAGTGAGATAGCTTGCCAGCACTGATCAATACTAATTAAGTCAAATGCAGCATCAGCATCACTGATGACAAACTGCTTTCAAAAGAAAGACTTTAATTTTTAGGTCCATCTTCAAAATGGACACCATCATTTCTGTATAGGGATTCAGCACTCAATTGCATCTTATTCATGATGTCACAGTAAGACACACACACACAACATGAGCATTTAGTCAAGTAAAGAAACTACAGTCAGGGAGAGCTTAGACAGACTAAGCGAGCTTAAGTGTCAGTGGAGGTAGGAGGATATGGCTGTGGAGGCGTGACAGATGAGAGGAGCTCATCCGGCACTATGGTGCTGGATTAATTGGGGCACACTTGCATTTGCCAGCCCCTCCAGCAACAATACAAGTGGTCTTTGATAAATATCAAAAAGCAGCTTGCCTCTCATTGCTGAGGCCTGTCGCTCTCATGTTGTAACACTGAGCTAAAGTACCAAACAATCAATCTGTCTTCGTGTGCCTAGAGTGAAGGCAGGCTGCCACAGGACTAGTTCCAGGAAAGAAATGCTTAGTTCAGTGGTTATTTTCTATATTTGAAGGAGTGTATTTAAGGCATGTAATTAAAAAAAAAAAGTCAACCCTAATCACCTCTTCATGTGTATTTTCGATTGATGAGGTAATAAACACAAAAATAATCACCTCTAGACAGCTCCAATGTATTTCATTTAAGTGCCATAATGTAATACCATGCCAAGCTCCCACAGTGAACCATTAAGCACTGTCACACACTCAGATACTGACATGCAGCAAATGCTTTCTGCAGCTACACAACAGCCATACTGCATCCAGTGCAGTTAAAACTGCCAGAGATTTGTGGCTGAAACTCAGCGATGCTTTCTGACTGCACCTTTGCACTGAAAGATACTGGATTTAGGCGCATGGCCACTTTGAGAGATGTCCCCAAGCAGGCAGCCAATCAGTATCCACTTGGCGTCACCTCTGCTCACTGGAGACTGAACTGGACCTCTCCATGTTTGTGCTGTTTGTGCCTTCTGGAGCATTTTTAATGAAATTATCTAAAAGAATAATGCAGCTTGCTGTGTGGGTGGTAAAGACCAGCCAAGAAGCTTGTACTTCAGATTTGGTGAAAGAAAGTGTAGTATTTTATTAGTCTACTTCTTTGCACCGTTTACCAAGTATAGACAACTTGTTATCCAATCTTACTAGCATTAGTTTAACTCTAGGCGCTTATATGGCAATTTTTGGCAACAACATGATGGCCAATAAAATGTGGAGAGGAGCATGAGTGGAGAAAAAAAAAAAGGATTCTCATCATGTATGACTAACGAGTGGAGTATATAGAGGTCCTATTATTAATGCTAAAAACTGTACTACTCAAGTATGCAGGTTTCATTTCCATTATCATGTACAAGTACAATTACAAGTTATCAGTTGACCATTTTTAATCTATCACCAACTGGGTTAAACATGAGGAGAACAGGCACAGACCACTGTCGAGCTTCCTTCACACCAACACAAGAACAAGAGAGTTTATATGAGAAGTTCAGTAGAAAAGCATGATCCACTTAAGCCTGTATGGGAGCGATGAGAATGAGGAAAATGGTTACTATGAACCAAACAGAGCCAAAGAAGATTAGAAGAGAATGGCGAATTTTAATCTAACAAGAACAATGTGTACTGAACCAAAGAAGAATGACATA
>JAMQGT020005496.1:0-17914 GCA_024447675.2 Pterophyllum scalare
TGCTTTTTTATGTAATTTATTTACTTGGTTCGGTTGGTCTTGCTAGGTGACTTACAGATTGATTAAAGATGCTTCAGTCTGGATTCTTTCCCTTAATGTTTTCTCCGGAGACAATGAAAAGATGACAAAGAGCGAACACCTTCAAACAACCAGAAAACCGTAAAGTGGGACACGAATTCTTCAAACTCTCCCTTACAAAATGCTTTAGTTTCAGATCCAGCACAGCTCCTGATTCTCAGGAACAGCTTTTTACATTCTCAGCAGCAGACAGTCACATGATGGCGTGTTCGGGAATGCGGTGTCATTGGCGGATGGGATCACTGGGAATCTCGCAGTGATATCTGCACTTTGCATTTGCTGTATGAGGTGAAGTTTGTCACATCTGTTTGTCAGCTGAAACGCCACTTACCGCCAAACATTTGCAGTCAGTGCACCGGGGGCTGGGCACGATAGTTCTTTGCCGATGAGATGAGATTTATTCACACTAAAATGAGACGTTACAGACCAGACTCACACATTATGAGTCTGAAAATATGGAGAAGGTAATGGTACAAAAAGGGACATCTTTGATGTGGATCTCATAAATTTACTGAACTTCAGTAAAACATTTGCAGCTGTGGACCAATTTATACACATGTGATCCATATTGGTACAGAAAGCACAACATATAATGTGGGGCTATAAATTTTTATTTATTTACTCTGATTTTTATTTATTTACACCCAGGCCAGTCTGGCGCCATGTCGGTGTTAGTATAACTAACACCGACATGGGGTGTTAGTTAGTTAGCTAGCAGGTCACCTACTGATTGGCGGTTCGATTCCTGGCTGCTCCGGTCTGCGTGCCAAAGTGTCCTTGGGCAAGATACTAAAGCCCAAGTTGCTCTTCGACACAAGCGTTGGTGTGTGAATGTTAGACAGTAAAAGCATTTAGCTTAGTTTCATATGGAAGTGCTTGTGTGAATGCAAACGTGTTGTATAAGCATTTTGAGTGCTCAAGTAGAGTAGAAAGTGCTGTATAAGAACTAGTCCATTTACTAATAGTTGACCTGTGTGTGCACAGTAATGATACAGTAACTGCAAACACTGACTTTGAATTTAATCAGAAAAAAATCAACAGACTCAAAACATTTTTGACTGCAGTGACGAGATGAGTGTGTGAGTTGTAGCAAAGTTTGTGAAGGTGTTGAACGGTCAGGTCCTGACTGATCCTGCCTCTGATTAGAGAATAACTGATACTGAATAATTCATAAAGTGGCCGCTTGTGTGCCGTGTTTGTAAATGCGTACCAGTGGAACCTGCTGCTGTTTGAAGCTGCAGACTTGTATTCCATGCTGCTAGGAGCGTCTAATATCATCAGAGGGCGGTTTGTAAATTATGTTGTACTGTGACAGTTATTTAACAGCCGTCTCTATTTGAAGCACTGAAGAAGAATATCCTCTATCTTCTGATCCTGAAAGTGAGGGTGGTTGTATTATTACGTTATCAAATGCAACCAACAAGAACATGGGGGTCGTGATCGAGCGTGCTTCCGACCTCGACAGTGACACTCTCACACGGACAAACGTGATTATGACAAATGTTCCTGCTCTGCGTGCGGTCACTGATCTGAGCTCCTCTGAGGTTTTCCGGAGCAGCTGTGTGACCTCGATGATGAGTCCTCCATGTGATCTCCGTCATCTCTGTTCACACCTGCAGTTTCTGTTTTTAGCCTCCGACAGAGCAGAGGAGCCGAACGAAGCTGAAAGCTGATGTTCACTCAGCACAAGCTCTCTGCATTCATCAGAGATCTGCTCTAAAGGTTTCCCCACACTGACTTTGGGTCAGAGAGTCAATCATGGTGTCTTCAAACATGAAGGCCCGATTCACACAGGAAACATTCATGTGAGCTATAAGCTGGAGACACACAAGTTGACCTCTGATGTTACATAAGGTGTGTTTCCACATACTTCTGGACTCGGCAGTGACACACTGTCACACAGGCAAACATGATTATTTTTTAAGCCTAATCTTAAAAATTGAGAGGGCGTGGTTCCACAGAAGAGGGGCCTGAAAGCCGAAGGCTCTGCCTCCCATTCTAAACCTGCAGTCTGAGAGCAAAGTGTCAGTGTGCTCTCTGTTTCTAGTCCCCGTCAGTACTCTGGCTGAGGCATTTTGAATCAGCTGAAGATGTTTCAGGGAGCTTTTAGGACAGCCTGATGATAATGAATTACACTCACATCATTACTCTGATGTCCTGTGGACTCATCATAAACTGTCTGAGTAGTTGATCACCCAGCTCAAAGCCCTCAAATTGCTGCCTGTGCTCGCCCACATGCAGCCTGCTGAGGCTCTAAACTCTTACTCCATGTTGCGCTGATTTAATCACTTCCTGTTAGGCTACTTCTTGCAGCAGGACACAGCAGTTGTAGGAGCCACAGCACACGGCCGTCCTTCTTGGTTAGCTTTGAACACCTGCTATGAGACAAAACTGCACTGCAAAATCTCCCGCTGAGCTGCCATTGACTCTCAGAGAGGCTCAGAGCCCGGAGAACACTGAGATAAAAGATCGTGCCTCCATTAGCACCACCGCCTCCCCATTAGCCTCTAAATGCAGGGGTGTGTCAGGCTGCTGCAGTGTGATGACCTGCTGAGAGGGACGCTTTCAGTTTCCTTGTATTTGTGTGATTGATTTCACTCAGGGGGGCACTGTGTGCTCTGCTGACTGCAGGTTTCAGGTCTGAGGTTCACCTGAGTGACAGGTGGAACGCACACAACAAGCACCTGAGTACAGAAGCAGAGAGGAGAATGCAGCTGGTGACTTGTTTGGACCTTTGGTGTCTGAAAGGCTGTTTGAATGGATTATTACACACAAAGATGAGCTGTTTGTAAAAATGAGCTTTATTGATGTTGATATTTCATTCGCATGTATAACAGGTTTCATCAGTACACACTTATTGTGATGCACTACTTTCTTTTATTTCTCTTGTAGATTCACACACATCAGGCGTAACATTACCACCACCTGCCTACGACTGTGTCGTCCCCCTTTGCAGCCAGAACAGCCCTGACGTTTTGTGTGACAGCTGTCAACAGTATCTGTGGCCTTCATTAGCTCATGTACAGTATAAGCAACCATTTAGTTCACTGCCTGGGGGAGCCGTGAGAGGGGCAGCCAATCAGAGGAAAGTTTAGTGTAAAGGAACAGTGGCCTTAAAGATGCAGGAGCTACAACCACTTCTTTCAGACAGAGGATGAACTGAGCTGGTGCAGGGTTCGTGAGGATCATTTTGAACTCATGCAAAGCTGCTCTTTGAATGAGAAATGAAAAGCTGGAAATGAACAGAATAGGTCCATTTTGTAAAGTAACAGGAAATCCAAAGTTTAAAACACAACCTGACGTAAAAAAATACACTACAGCTTGTCCTGGACTCCGGACAGCTTTTTTTGTGTGTGTGTTTCTTGTTTTATAATTTTTGTCTGTCTGCCATTGACTGGATGGCTGACTGGTGTAGAGGCTTGGCATGCAGACGGGCCCCCAAGCTATCCTCTGCAGTGGGGGTGGTGGGTGCTGACCTTGATCCAGGGTGGGGCGTTGTTTCTCCCCCTTACTTTTTCCCGTCTTCCTCCTTTCTTTGTGTGCACAGTAACAGAAATGAATGAATAAATAAAATAAAAAGACAAATATGACCAAGAGGAGCCTATAGAGAACGTATGGAGCTCTTCTTGTAAAAGCAAATATGTTTGGCACATCAGTGCATTCAGCTCATGATCCTGATTGTGAAAACTGCCACACATGACAGGCAAAACAACAAAACAAACAACAAAAAACACACTACATGTACTACTCCAGTGGCTCACAGAAATGATGTAGATGAGGAAATGGTACACGTGAATTAATTACGTTTTCAAGTTTACACTTAAGTAAAAATTACTTAGATGCTACATCCCAGCACTGCTCGCAGCCTGCTGGTGGGTGGAGCTCCTGTTTGTTTTCAGGGTCAAAGTTCGTGTGAGTCTCTCTGCGACTCCTTCCTTCCTCCTGTCACTGGTCTCGTTCTGGTTTCCAGGTCAGGGTGGGAGCTCGTGTTTCTCCGCTCTCAGGCCGACACACACTAACTCAGAGACGTCTCAGCATTAATCAGAGCGTCGCACTTCGAGCAGCCTTTCGCTGTAGTTGCATAGCAACAGAGAGCCGGCGCTCCCAGCTCGGTGAGGAGCCGAAGAAAAACCCCTCTCAGTGCATATCACAGTGAGGGCTGAAAGAACTGAACAAAATAGATTTTTTGGCCTATAAATTATAAATTCAGGCTGTGAATTTGATTTCCCAGCAGCCTTTTTGCTTTAAGGTGAAATCAGAGGTGGTAACGGCACCGTTGGGTTGGCGGTTCTTTGAACTGGACGTTTCTCCCCTGTGTTGGCTCACATTTGTGACCCTCTAAGGATAACGATGAAGCTGAAGACGGTGGCTGTAACAGGAATTTGTGGGAGTGGAAGAAGGTTTAAATGCTATCCCATGGCTCTACATAAACTGAGTGAATTAAACCACTGCCTCTCGGAGCGATCCTGTGTCCAAATCTAGGTGTTGGACACAAAGTGTTTTAGTATTTGTTTAATCAGTTGCTTCAATTTTTTCCCAGCTCCATAACCTAAATGAAAATCAAGCAAAGGTTGTATTATTTAATTATAGAGCGTTTCAAAGCTGCAGACAGTTGATTTTTAATTTCAATGTGTTTGACAACTGCTGTGTTCAATAAGAAAGTGGTCAAATTCAAATCACTTAATAGAAAAAAACCCCCAAAACAACCCACAGTTGTTGCATTACTGTCACAGGAAACTTTTCTACTAATCAGTTGTGAACTTTTTGATTAATCAATTATTTCCTGGTGTGTGTCCGGGAGACAAAGGACTCAGCATGCTCAGTGGATTTTAAAAATGGTCTCCATCAAATATTTTACAGAAACATATTAAAAGGATTAGAACACATGTCAATCTGATGGCCCGGAAGCCAGATCCAGCCCGCAAGATAATTTAATATGGCTATGATTAATGGGCTGCTGGTAAAAACCACTTATACTACAAATCCCACCACGCACTGCAACAGGTGCCGCAAGACCTGTGCACTAACCCGTTTTCATGTGTTGCCAATGACACACCGATTAGTGATCAGCGGATTAAAAACATCGGTCACCACTTTTTAACAGCAGCATTTAAGCTAACCTGACCCCCAAAAATGGCCAAATGAAAAGTGGACTTTGAAAACAGGTGGGAGGCAGAGAACCTGTTCACTGACACCGCAGGTAAACCCGTGTGTACTCTTTTCCTTGCCTGCGAGATGAGAAGATGCAGAAGGAGACCTGCAGATGAGCTGACAGTGCATCCTCGCACACAGCGGGAAACGCTGCGCAGCAAAGTCCTGAAGACAGAACGCCAGAGGACAGAGAACTTTATAAGAGACAAAGGTTTAAATCGCCGGCAGTTTCTGTGTTTTCTGGAGGAAATAGCTTCTGAATTTGATGACTCACCTTATCACACAGGTGTGATGAGCTGCCTGAGGAAATCTGTCAGTTCATGGAAAGTAAGAAATGGAATAAGAGAGAAACTAAATAACTTGTTGTTTCTTGTTTCTGGACTTTTTTCTGATATCACATCAAAAAAGAAATTTGCAAATTTTCATCAGCTTGACATGTTCTTACTTTCCCTCATGCCATTTTAAATATGTATTTTATTTAATGTGTTGAAGAAAAAGTTGCTGCATTCTGGCCATTCAAATTCATATTGCTGATTAATGTCTCCCTTCTGCTCTTAGAACAACAAAAATTTAGAAAATGGACTTAATGTTTTATTCAGTGGGACGTGAAACATGACTGAGACCATAAACCCACGAGGAAAGGTCACAGACGGCCATTCTTACCTGCACATCTATAGCACCAGCAGTCTTTTTCCAACCCGTTTCAGGTTAAAGGCACTACCTTGTTGGGTTCACTTTTCACAATTTTTTATATTGTTTATGATGTGCACTGGTTGCTCCCAACTGCGCTACAAGGATGTCTGCAAACGCGACCTGAAAGCTGTGGACACTGACACAGATTCCTGGGAAGACTTGGTGTCAGATTGCAGCCAGTGGAGGAGCACAGTGAAGCAGTACACCACCTACGCTGAAGAAAAACTTTCTATCGCTGCCAATGATAAGCGGACCTGCAGGAAAGATCAGCACGACCCTTGTGAAACCCAGGTTACCTTCATCTGTGACATCTGCAGACCTGTCTGCCTGTCCAGGGTTGGACTCTCCAGCCACCGGCGGAGATGCTCCAAAAGCAAATGAGAGACCATCCCATAGTCAAAACCAATGAAGGAGGCCTACTACACAAGCGACAGAACACTGACTAACGTCAACTTTGCTGTTTTTAATAATAAAATTATTCAAGTAAATATTTAAGTACTAAACTGAAGAGCACTTAGTGAAAGGAAGGGTTACTGAACTGGTCCAAGGGGAGTGATCACTGAACCCAGCTACAAAGAAACAAAATTCAGGGAAAGAGGCACAAACCAGCTATAAAAAGACAGTTATTACAGAGACACACAAACCAGTACAAAGATCCAAAAAAGCACAAAAAGGCACAAAAACTACAAAAGACAGAAAAGCACCACAAAGGCTTTCAGACACTCCTGCTTTCAGTCTCACTCAGAATGACAAAGACTGATAGCGCTCACTTCTCTTTGATCCTTCTGTTCTGCTGCAGGTTTGATCAACTTGCTGTATGAATCAAAGCTACAAGATTACAGATTAATGGATGTGTGCGCCTCTGCGTGTGTGTGTGTCTGTGTGTGTGCACACGCCTCTGTCTGTGTATCAGGCAGAACTAACGAGTTCACTGATGACTGACACCCTGCTCGTTCACATCACTGATGTGCTGTCAGCATCGACAGCATTGAGCTGTTTCTCTCAGCGACGCGCATCCCTACATGAAAAGGTTCACCCCACGGAAAGGTCTGCAGCAGCGGCGGAGACGGCACAACCCTAACCTGAACTAAAAGGGTTTAGGCAGGTTGAAGACGATGTTTCAAAAACAATTCTGTCTTGTTTTATTTACATTTTTGCCTTTTCTCTGGAGAAAAGAGTCAAAAATGAAGGAAGTAAATGTGACATATGTAAATATTTGACATCATATGTAAATGTGACCTGGTTCCTGCATTAATTAAAAGTATTTAAACATGAAAACAAGAGACAACAAAAGTAGAGTTTTAGTAAAGTGCACTGCCACTGCTGCAGCACAGCCCCACAGACTGTATATAAGTGTCATGGAGCTGTGTGACAGGCATGATGGGACCCCAAAAACAGGACTTGAACTCATGGCACAGCTTTATTGCTGGAACACACTTAATAAACACGGAGCAGACCAGGAACTAAACACAGAGAATTCCAACTACAAGGAGCATCATCAGGGAACACACAGCGAGGGACGCAATGCAAATAATGACAATATATACACACACCAAGGTAACAAGACAAGTGGAAACTGGGAAGGAAACAACACAGGAAGCAAAACTAAACACAATGCACAAGAGACAGGAACTAGTAAAAGTAAAACAGGAAGCAGGTTGACATGAAAACAGAAACGTGGACTTGACACAACACAGGGAAGGCAGGCTCACAGAGAAAGACGGAGACAAGGATGCAAATATAACTAAACTATAAGAGCACAACTTGGACAACTAAACTAAGGCCTGAAGAGACAAAATCAGTAAAACAAAGAACCAAGAATCAGTCGAAAAGACCACCAGAAAGTGCTGGGTCCATGATCCAGGACCATGACAGTAAGAGATGAACGTAACCACTGTGTTGTCATATTGTGGCGCAGTGCTGAATTTTTGGTGCCACGGCCCAAACTTGAAGCCTTAATAAACTTTAAGTTACAACAACATTAACCCCCATACGGTTGTAATAATTGGCAGAATTATTCACAGAGGCCAAAGCTGTTTGTAGCAGACTGTAAAAATGAGGGGCATCATGGTGGTGCAGTGGTTAGCCTCACAGCAAGAAAGTCTGAAATTCAACATCTGGCTGACAACTTTTTGCAGTCTCCACTCTAATTCATCCCAAAGGCGTTCTATCAGGCTGAGGTCAGGACTCTGTGCAGGCCAGTCAAGTTCTTCCACACCAGACTCGCTCGCCCATGTCTTTATGGACCTGCTTTGTGCACGGGTGTTGTTGGAACAGGAAGGGGCCATCCCCAAACTGTTCCCACAAAGTTGGGAGCATGAAATTGTCCCAAATGTCTTGGTATGCTGAAGCATTAACAGTTCCTTTCACTGGAACTAAGGGGCCGAGCCCAACTCCTGCACAATCTGCCTTTTTAAGCCTAATTGACTCTTTTTATTTCATGCAGTGTGTGTCTGGAACCACACAAGAATGCGGACACATGCTGGACTTCATTTTATTGTATGATTTGTCTTTTTCAAACTTGATCTGTGACACAATATTTTCAGATCATAAGCCTGTTATTTGACATTGCGTTGGCTCTGTTAAACATCCCATTCCAGCGCGATCTATAAGTGGACAATGGTATATCTGAGATATTTATCAGTTCTGAAAGCAGCCAATGCCAGTGCTGAAATGGTCAGCCGGTCAGTACGCCAATCTGCCGCCGCTTTACGCCAGTTCTCCAGGAGCGATCTGCCACAACTGCCAAACAGTAGGATAAGTGTGTGTGTTTTGGGGGTCATCCTCATTAGATGCTACTTCTCTGTTAGCACTTTGTTTGTCCACAGGACACAGGGTTATGTGAGGGTTTGTGTCACTCTGCATGCATGCAAATCTGCATGAGTGGGCACTAGAAGGTCTTCACTGTTTGCAACATTAAAAGTTGCAAACAGTCTTATTGCCTCAGACCAACAAAACTTTTGGGACTAATCTTTCTCTCCCTTCCTGCTTTTATTGTTTGTGCGTCTCCATTCCTTCCCACGCAGGTGGCAACAATCCCATCAAATCTGACGAAGCAGTGACCTCAGTGCAAAGTGGACCCTCGCCTCACATCACCACAATCTCGCCTCAAGGACGAGCACACGTCTAAGCAGACGTAACCACTGAACATAAACACACACATTCAGATGGGGCTCATTGCATGAACACGGCATGAAGATCAAATGTAATAAGAGATCAGAGGCACAGAGGACTCTGGAAAGCTGTCGGTCTCTTTACAATACAAGTGGACTGTGATCTGGCTGCTGGAGAGCCCTGACTGAGCAGCCACCAGCTGCTTCTGCAAGAAGGGAAAAAGAGAGACGTGAGAATACACTTGAACGTCATCAATCAAAAATAATAGCATGTTGGATTTTCCATTTGTTATTAATTTGTTTATTTAGGTATTTCTCGATTACCAATGGACAGTGAAAGCCACAGTGTGTGACAGCACTGTTACATTATTGAATGTTAATGGCCACAAAATCTGTGCTTTATTCACTCTGAATAAAACACAGTGTTGCAAAAGCAACTTTAATTACATTATTTTGGACTTTAATGCACAATAAGGTACACTCCAGCTGGTCCTGACTGACACGTAAGTGCAGTGTGAAAGGAAGATCTTCTAGTGCCCCCTCGTGCAAATTTGCATGCATGCAGAATGACACTTGTATAAGCTTGTATCCTGTTTACAGTGTTAACAGAGAGGTAGCATCTAATGACGGTGACCTCCAAAACGCACACTCTTAACCTACCTTTTGGCAATAGAAGCAGATCACTCCTGGAACACTGGCGTAAAGCAGCCAGACCAGCGTCAACATTAAATATAGCCACCATATGTGTAATATAGTGTAAAAGAGCCGCCTCCCCACTCCAGGAAATCGTATGGATATGACACTTTGCCTGTCTAGGCCTGATTTGGACACGCTGGCTGATTGCAGGGGTCTCCATACACCTGTTGAGTCTTAAACAATATTTGTAATATAGTATAATTTAAATGGCTGATATTTAACAGAAAGTTGGAAATTAAATATTGCACCCCGTTGGTACAGCAAGTTACTGCAACTTCCTGTAAATTGAGCATGTGTGTTTCACACCTATGACAGGCAAAGCTGAAATGGTAACAGTGGATAGGCAGCCCTCTTACGCATTTACACACTGGCTGGCTGTGGCAGCATTGGCATATACCACAATCACTCAACGGCATACCATTGGCCACTTTTGGCTCTCGGTGTCTTATTAACCCGTCCACTGCTGAACTGTGGCAGTCCTGAGTCCGTGTCTTCAGATCGCCTCCTGGTTTCAGTCCACCTGCCAGACTGTATGAGATGGCTCCAAAGCCAGGCAGCCTAAATCTGAGCCTTGGCTGAATGACACAACTCGTGCTGTCAGACCTGAGTGCAGAAAAGCTGAACAAAAGAGGGAAAAGGACGAGCTGCAGGTGTTGTTTCAAATGTTAAAGGACCGTTGGCATCGTTATCAGACAACTGTGAAAGATGCCAAAAGACAGCATCTGTCAAATATCATTTTGTCAAACTGTCACGAGCCTGGTGTATTATTTAAAATTATTAATCCTGTTCTGAATGCCCCTCAGGCTGCCTGCACTGAACCTTTCCCTGAGGCATTTGACACATTTCTGAACAGCTTTGCGGATAAAGTGAATAATGTTAGGGTTCATATATCATTTCTGACCCTTCAGTCTCTGTTCCCATCTCTGCTGATTTTTACCAGTTTGAGCCTGTGAGCCTGTCTTCACTATGTGTGACTGTTGGTCCTCTGAAGCTCTCCCACTCATGTTGTCCCACCTTAATGAGGTTATTTCCATATGTTCTTGTTCTTATTAACAGCAGCCTGTCCTCTGGTGTGGTTCCTAAAATATTTAAACACTGTGTTATCCAAGTTAAGGCATATTTCCAAGCTTCCTTTTCTTTGAAAGGTTTTGAAGAAAGTTGTTTACAGCCGATTGAAAACCTTTTTAGATAAAAATGATGTCCTTGAGGTTTTTCAGTTTGGTTTCAAGTATCTTCATAGCACAGAATCTGCACTGCTGAGGGTTTTATTGACATCATTCTGGCTACAGATTCAGGAGATTGTGTGATTCTCGTTCTCTTAGGTGTAACAGCCACCTTTGACGCAGTGGATCATAATATTTTAATATCTCGCTTAGAGCATTGTGCAGGCATTCATGGCACTGCTCTGGAGAGGTTTGTACCTGGCTCAGAGAACTTTTTGTATTAATCTAAATGGATTCAGCTCTTCTTCTGCTCCATTGTCATGTGGGGTGACACAGGGCTCGATACTTGGACCTCTGCTATTTTTTCTGTATCTGCTGCTCCTCGGTTCTATTCTGTGGAACCAGCTCCCAGCTTGGATTCGGGAGACAGACACCCTCTCTATTTTTAAGATTAGGCTTAAAACTTTCCTTTATGATCAAGCTTATAGTTAGGGCTGGATCAGATGACCCTGAACCACCCCTTAGTAATGCTGCTATAGGCCTAGGCTGCTGAGGGGGGTCCCATAATGCACTGTTTCTTCTCATTCACCTTTATTTACTTGTTTATACTTCACTCTGTATTTAATCATTATTATTGATCTCTGTCTCTCTTCCACAGCATGTCTTTTGTCCTGTCTCTCTCCCACTCAGCCCCAACCGGTCGCAGCAGATGACTGCCCCTCCCTGAGCCTGGTTCTGCTGGAGGTTTCTTCCTGTTAAAAGGGAGTTTTTCCTTCCCACCGTCGCCAAGTGCTTGCTCATAGGGGGTCGTTTTGACTGTTGGGTTTTCTCTGTGTTATTGTAGGGTCTTTACCCACAATACAAAGCGCCTTGAGGCGACTGTTTGTTGTGATTTGGCGCTATATAAATAAAATTGAATTGAATTGAATTAAATTCTTAGAAAGCACAAAATCGCAATCCTTTGTTATGCTGATGATACTCAGGCCCATAAGATGGAAGGATGCCTACTCCATACAGACTCTAAGTGCCTTGAGGAACTAAAAGCTTGGATGGTTCAAAACTTCCTTCCAGAGGTGTTTGTTTTTGGTGCTTGTGGCACAGTATGTAAAGCCTGCTGTCACAAACCTGGGTTTTAGGATGGACAGTGATTCTAGACTGCACAGTCAGATCAGTGCTGTGATCACTTTAAATCAGTGATCCATACCTTTATGGCAGCTCGGCTGGACCGCTGTAATTCTTTGTATGTTGGTGTTAGCCAGTCCTTCCTGTCTCGTTTCAGCTGTTGCAAAATGCTGCAGCATGTCTTTTAACTGGAACACAGAAGAGAGAGCACATTACTCCTCTCTGAGTTTTCTCAGATCAGCTGCTTCTGGATGTGCCAAGGACACAGCAGAGGCTCAGAGGGACAGGGCTTTTGTCGTGGTGGCTCCCAAATTGTGGAATTCATTGCCATTACACATTAGACAGGCTTCTTCTCTGCCAATTTTTAAATCCGCTATTAAGAACCAACTCTTCTGCTCGGCTTTCGACCCAGTCTGCAGTGTTGATTTTGTTGTTTCACTCATGTTTAATTGTGTCTTGTATTTTATTGATGCTTTTATTTTAATTCTGTTTATTTTACATTATTTTATTTTATTCCAATGCATATTTATTCCTATGAACTGCCTTATAAGTAAAGCTGGCTTGGTGCTCGGTTTCTGCTGTCTTCAGAGAACAAAGTGAAGCTGAGTGGGGGAGAGAGAGCACAGAGCTAATAAACCAGAGCCTCCATTTCACCTGCTGACCTGCTCACCAATTTAACAAGAGCAGGAGAGATGGTCTGTTTGCTGAGAGCAGCTGATTAACTCCCTCAGGGGAAGGGTGGAGGTTTGAGACCACACCATTTTTTTTTTTATCTTTATGCTGACATTAACAGTCTGTTTGCCCTCCCTCCGAATGTGACAATGAGTTTTTATTCCAGAAATCACATCACTGCAGAGTTCATGTTCAGCATGCTGCTTGGGTTCTTTAAGTTCAAGGCATATTTAAATGTTTCTGTAAAACATCGTGACTATCATCACACTAAACAGGTGCTAAAAACCTGCAGAATGCCTCTCTCTCCCTTACGCGCTGTCCCATGACCTCTCACCTGTCTCTGTCATGCAGGAAGGTGTTGAAGCAGATTCCTCTGGGTGACCTTCGACCTGACGAGACGGTTCGAGCCACTCAGGAGGCCCAGCTGCTGTCTCAGCTGCACCACCCGGCCATCCTCACCTTCTACCACAGCTTCCTGGAGAAAGACGCGTTCTGCATCATCACTGAGTACTGCCAGGTAACAGAGTTTGTCCAGAAGACTGCACCACTTTGGTTTCCGTTGTGTGTGGATAATTCAGAAAGCTGTGAGTAAAACTGTGTTTGGAGGTGCCTTAGCTAACTACAGCAGCTTGCCACGTTTAAATTAACATTTAACAGCCAAATAGACATATGGTGGTAAAATATGGTAATAAAATCTCACATTTTTAGCCAGCCACCTGCACTTTGGTAGCATTTCAGCACTTGGTTGCATTTCATGGAGCTGTTTTCCCCTATCGTGAACATGGTTCCAGATTTCAGCCCCAGAGCTTCCTGCTTGGTTAAAATAGTGACACTTCATGGGATCCTCATCTCAGTCACAACACATTAGGAAGATAAAGCAACAGGCCACAAAATGCTGCCAGTCTGCAGGTTTGCATCAGAAAATATTGAACCTGTGAAGAGTTTCTGCTTCATTACACTTCCTCTGTTCTCTACATGAGAGATGAAGGAGACAATGAAGAAACGACTGAGTCTCCCTCCCCTCCCCGCACTCCATCTTCCATCTTTTTGTTGTTTCTTTCACGCCTGCTGTCTCGATGACACCAGGTGCCATCTTCACACTCAGCCTCTTCTCTCCACTAATGAATCTCACACTGCCTTCATCTCCACTTTGTTTCCTTCCTCCCCAACACTCACCGTATCTCCCTCTTCCCCTTGTATACGTCACCCAGCGGTGATCCTCTTGTGACCCGGCTCTCCTGCTTCCCCCCTCTTCCCACCGGCCTCTGAAGCTTCAGCATCGCCTGAAGGTTTAATTCAGCTGCAGAACAATTCACAAAGCTTTCCATGCCTCTCTGCTGCTAACCGGGTGGGTTTTCTGTTGCTCTTCTCATAAAATACTCGCATATACAGATACACAGAACAATATTTAGGGTTTTTGTGAGGATTTAGTGTGAGATTTGAAAGGATTTAACGTACCGAAACACATCTGTGCAATTCGAGACCCTCCGAGCTATTGTTTCTGTTCACCCCATTACCACAATCCCCTGCAGAGCAGTGGAAAACTCTGAGGCATCACTTCAGCCTGATAGCGTGAACAGAAAAGGCAGATCTGTCAGAGAAAAAACAAAGAACAGTGCATGCTCGAATCATATTCCCTTCTACAAGCTTCTCTTTTGGTTCCCTTTTTAAAACCAGAATTTCATTTAAAATTCTACTTAATAATCAGACCCCATCATCTATCTATCTATCTGCCCCTCCCTCGTGGAACCAGCTCCCAGCCTGGGTTCTCTTTAAAAGACCAAAGCAGTTAAGGCACAAACAATATACCCGACTTTCAACCACAACAGTTTTGCTGTTTGGTTATGTTTAACTTCAAAAATACTCTGATCATAATTTTAATGTGATTGGTTAAAATGCACCCGTGACAGCGCTGAACACATGAAACACAGAAAACTTACATGACTCAAGCTGGAATCAAGTTAACATCCATAACTTTAAGAAGAAATCGGAACCTGCCACAGTTGAACTTTTCTTTCGTGTCACATCCATGGGTGAGTTACTAACAGGAGCTGCTGGTGGTTAATTTGACTTCTTTTAAAGGCAGATCCGGGAACCTGGAGCCGAGAGAGAACAGCAGACCTGTGGCTGACGGCTCAGCAGCACTTTAATGAGGTCATGGGATGAAGCTCTTTGACTTCTTTCTGTTGTTGCAGTGGTTCCTAAACTGGTCTACACACTGCTGTCAAATTTTCCTTCATTTTCACACAAAAGCTGAATTTCACACTGAGCTGATGAAACCAGAAAAACTGATCCACACAGGAGCCAGTTTGGTGCCAAAGTCATTTCAGCTGTAAGTGTTGCTGTGGAGTAAAATGTAATGGCACACGTTCTTCATTTCAAGGCCACTTCAGCTCAGCTATTTTTACACGAGCCGTTGCTGACCAGTGGAGCAACTTCAAACCAGCAGCAAAGCCAGCTTCTGCAGGAAGGATCGACTAAAAACTAACAGCACGTTCAGTCGAATTGAAATCAGCTTTACTGGGCAGACACACACGGTGTGATCCTGTTTCCTTCCTGCTGTCTCACCCAGGATCGAGATCTGGACTGCAAGCTAGAGGAGGTGAGACAAGGTGGGCGGAGCCTTCCTGAAAACCAGGTCATCGATTGGCTCATCCAGCTCCTGCTCGGCCTTCACTATATGCATGACAGGTGGGAGGGCACCTTCACTCCATCCCAACACCTTAAAAGTTGTTTATTTTTTTTATTTTTAATGATGTGGATGAATTAGTGTTATCAGGTTCATCTGTGACATCTCAGCATTGCAGTAAAGTTTAAAGTCATTTTTGGCTTTGCATGTTTCTCCCATTTGTACCGTAGAATCTAACCTCACTGCGCCACACGTGGTTTATGTATCAGTAGTTGGATAACAGAAACGGGTTCTTCTGTTTTTTGTGGCTTAGTGACGCTCAGCAAACAGCTTGAAGGTGACAAGAAAATATTCACCAAAGCCACTGAAGTTTGTAACTGTTTAATATTTGGATAAATGGCTGCAGACTGAACTGATGGTCTTGCTCTGACTGCCGTGGTCCTGTTTGAAATCTGTTCTGTTTGCTGTGCTGCTTTCTGCAGGCGGATCCTCCACCGCGACCTGAAGGCCAAGAACGTCTTCCTGAAACGAAACCTCGTTAAAATCGGTGAGCTTCCTCTTCCGCCGCCGCTGCTGCAAAGGCTCGCGGTTCTTTCCTCACGTGTGTTCGTGTATTACAAATTCTTTCGTGCTGCCTAAAAGGTTCTCCTTCCTCTCACTAATAACAACAGCAGCAAACAGGGCCACAGATAGAAGCGTGCTTCCAGCTAATGAGTGGGTAGTAACACAGGAGGAAGTGGATTTACTTTGAGCCACTTGTGTCTGGAGTGTAAACTCAGCAGATTGTGGCCGTTGCTGCCGTCTGCAGTTTTGGACTTGAACCAGGACTCTCTGATGGCAGTTTAGTTTAGTTTGCTGATCACCAGCTGCACACACAGAGCACTAACTCCACAGAGACGAGAGGTGCTGCAGAGAAGTGGGACAAAACCTAAAGCTGGGGTGAAAAATAAACTCTGCAGTCATGTGAGGAAATACAAGTACATTCCATGGAAACTTTTGGGTTTTTAGGTATTTGCACATTTAATCCTGTTTGATATCTATTATTAAAGGTGTTATCTCAGTGTCACGTGAAAATGGTAAGTACAGGCCTACATTCATCAGATATTCAGACGCATCAAAGTAGAATCAGAGGTTCCAGATTTGTGTCCAAAAAAAAGTTATCTCATCGCCTGCTGCTCTGTGGCTGATGGCTGGGTCACGAGTGGACGCCTTGGTTTCATATATAACCCTCTTGTATATTTCCCACCCCATCAAAAGTGTCCACTCCTATTGCTCCAACTTTAAAGTGGTCAAGTTTCCGTGACTCTCCACGGCCCCTGGCCGCTCCATTACTGCTGCAGAGGTGATTTAAACCTCCAACATCTCGGCTCCGTTGTTCTCTTTGCTGTTGGAATGCGTGATGTCCTCATGTTGAGATCTGAAGAGTTTATTGTCCCCATTTGAGGGTTGCTGGAGCTGTATGATGCAGCTTTTCTGTAGACGGAACAAAAAAAAGAGAGGGTTTGGATAAAAGTGGATAAAATCATAGTGCTTCCTGGAAAGTTCTGAAAATATAACCAGACTCCAGCAATGGGCTGTACTCCTGTAGTCATTTTGGCTGTTAGGAATGAATATACTGGGGTTGTCTTCACAGGTAACGCAAGGCAAAATTTCTGTTCCTGTCTCATCTAATTTTGGCCTCTGATTGACTCTGATCCCAAAATTTTAGCCTAATCCTAACACTTAACCAACCATCCAGCCTGTTTTTTGCATTTTTTTGGTGGAAATTGGAGGCCTTTAAGCCAATGTAGAGCAGACAGGAAGTGATGCCAGAGAAAGAATGAGTGACATACAGGGAACTCAACGTCAGTGCCACCACAATAAGCCCTTCCGAAGATGAAGCCGTTCTGAACACCAGTGCATGTATTTGACTCTGTCGCCACGAAAACCCGATGAATGGATATTTGACTGAACTTGCAGCTCCAGATGAATCTCAGGACTTGGCTGGAGACTTTAAATGTTCAAAGCCTCCACCAGCTGATGGGTCATCAGGGTGATGCTTCTCGTGTTTCCAGGTGACTTTGGTGTTTCCTGCCTGCTGATGGGATCATGCGACCTGGCGACCACCTTCACGGGGACTCCCTATTACATGAGTCTCAGAGGTGCTGAACCACCAGGGCTACGACTGCAAATCTGACATCTGGTAACTCTTTAAAGTGTTTCCGTTAATATTCTTTACTTTAAGTCTCGCTCCCTCTCCATGTTTCCTTTTCTTCTGACCACACATGTCCAAAGGGGCAAACTAAATATAAAGTGCTGCATCCCTGTGATACAATAGATAAACCCCAGTCATGCTCCAACTCCAGCTTAGTTTGGAAGCTGCTGTTAGTGGTGTTACTTTAGATATTTCTTCAGCGTTAGATCATCTCCAGAGTTTTCCTCCAGTCTCAGTGATCTTCATTCTGCTTCGGACACGATCAGAATCTTTCACTGGTTTGAAGTTTTTTCTTTCAGATTTTAAGACCGAGGCTCTGATGAAGAGTGTGGCTGCAGGCTGGCTGCTGCCTGTGTGGAAGCTCTGAAGAATACACCAACTGAACCAAGTAGGTTAACATAGA
>JAMQGT020005497.1:0-10179 GCA_024447675.2 Pterophyllum scalare
CGTATTGCTTTTACCGGGACTCTTTCCTTCTCATCGAGACTCGAGTATAGCTCAGGTGGAACACAATCTCACCAAATCGTGTCTGGGATAACAAAACATACACAGTCAAACACCGAAATGAACCCAGAAGTGCAATACGGCCAGCCAGTAGCCGCATTTGTAAGTGATGAAGTTGTTACAGGTGGTGTTTTCTTTAAATATCTCATTTTTCATTTATATTTTTGGCATAAGACGCCGTTACTCCGGAGATTTTGCAGAAAGCACACGGAAAAGCCTGCAAACCGAAAGCAGTAGATGAATCAGTCCTGCCTGGCAAGGGGCCTGGTAACAAAGCAGAACAACTAATTCACTGCTGAACTCAGAAAACTGATGTACATGGCTTTTAATTGCGTTTTTGTGTGTGTGTGTGTGTGTGTGTGTGTGTGCAGGAAGGAGGGTGACTGAAGTGGGTGTGGATACATGTTTGGTCTCTTGTTACTCCAAAGCATCTTAGCTTTAAGATAATCTTTACCCTCTTCACTTACAATGGGTCAGAGATGATCTTCATGGTAAGAGGCTTTGGTTGGGAACCCTGTGCCGGCCTGCCCCTCTGCAGCAACAGCCAGTCATCTTGAAACCCGGCCTAGCAATAAACGACCACATTTATTACTCCACATATGCACAGTCCTGCTTCTCCACCTCAGATCTTTTGCAGTATTCTCCGCGCCTGACTCCCACCACCTTGATGATTTTTCCAGGCTTCACGCTTTCTTCCTCCTCAGATGCTTGTGCGTGTGTGCACATATGCATACTTCTAATTAGGAGTTAAAAGACCGTACAGTAAGTGTAGTCCATCTGGCTTTGGCATTAGCCCATTGTTGCTATAGTCTACGGGGAAACTGACCTTGGCGAGCAGTGCGGGGGAAAAAAAAAAATCATGCTTCATTTCCTGGGTTCTGTAGAACATTTAATTTAAGTGGGACTGATATTAAAAATGCATCATTATGATGGAAATGGAAGATTAGGTTGAACTCTTCTGTTTTCAGATGCACACGGGCCTCATGTAAGGGGAGCTTAGCAGTCACTGAAAGTTATCACTTTATCTCAGTTCATAGAAATCACATGCTGGGATGGAAGTCCTCATGGGCATGTCTCGGGCATCAGCAGCCATCTCTGTGAACCCCCCCCCTTCTTATTTCAGGTTTATATAAACACATAGAAAGAGAGGCATAACTGTAACTTCAGTGGTCATCAGACATAAAAACTGCATGCATAAAATCATAATTCAAAACCTCTTAAAACTTGGTGACGTCTGCTGCTCTCTGCATCCTGCACTGGTGTTTTAAATAGCTTTGTAGGCACACGTCTGCATGCTGTAGCTGTCTGCTGCCACTTGGGGGCAGTGTCAAAAATATGTGGATTAACCAGTAATGTGGGCTACTCTTTGTCTTTGTTTGTGCTGTTTTCTTTAGTTATCCTCCCGCCATGGGAAAAGGCAAGATGTCAGGAGTACAAAAACTTCTTTGTGGCGGAGTGAAACAGAGTGCTAGACAAATAAAACTGTCCACTGCAACCTTTGTCTGTGCCTCTCATCCATGCTCCTTTGATCTTTGTTGATCTTTTGCTCTTCTTCCCCTTTGTGGTGAACTCTGATGCTCATTATTTTTCCTGCTCGAGCCAGTCAGCATTGAGCCCATGTGGCAAAGTTATTATAGTTTTTTTTCCCCTTCTATTTCATTAGTTTTAAATGAATACATTTAAATAGCTTCAGCGTGTTTCCAGATAAGGTTCACTCACTTCTGTGTAGGGTTTTTTTTTATTTATTTAAAAATGCAGCGTGTTAGTCGAGATATTATTGCTTTTAGCTTTACAACAACATGACAGTATTTGTCGAGTCGCTGTAATGGACTAGTTTGTAAAGTCAGTTGAGTCACAGTTGTGTAGACTCCAGTCTCCTCTGGGTTGTGGTGTTGACATATTAGACCAAATCGTCAAAGGCTAAAACTAAAGACATTTCCTGAACATGTGCACAGTGTTATTTAAGTTCATTGGCTGGCTATTTTTTCAGTTTACTGAAGTGTTTTCTTTCCATAATAGTTTTATTTAACTAAACAAACCTTGCTGCCCATAGCTCATCACAGGTGATTGACTTCAGTGTTGCACGGCTGCACGCAAGTGTGTCCTTCTCCCTGCGCAGTCGGAGAGCTGCGCAAAGGGATATTAAAGTGGGGCCATAAGTCTGCTTTGGCTTCCAACTAAAGCCTCCAAAGCTCGGTAATTCACACCACGTATCCTGTTTGTGTGATTCAGAAGACAGGAACAATTAGTTGCAGTCATAACTGGTTATACCAGATCTAGAAAAGCTGCAGCAGCAAAATCCCTAAGTGTATTTAGCTGAGCTACGGTTCATGTAATTGCTTATATATTCTACTTTTCATTTGCAGGAGGGTGCGTTACCTTTTTTTTTTAAAAGTTTGACATCAGTTGAAGTGCTGCATTGTTCTCTTAGACAGGAAAAAAAATGATCCAGACTCTCAGGTTTATGAACCCCTTTCAGACCTGCGATGAATAAACTCAAAAATGCATGGCTGTCAAACTAAAACAAGGTGGCTTCTCCCACTTCCTGAAAAGCAGACATTTTCCCGATAGAAGTATTCCACCCTGAAGCACTGATTTAAGGCCGTGTACTAAAGTAAACTAGCTGACTGCCTCCAAATGCTCGTTTTCTTTTTGCAGCGGCACACTGAGTGCACTGCGGTGCTTTGTTGTCTAGGACAAGGAACTCTAACAAGATCCATCTTGTATAGCAAGAGTGGTGAAGTGGATTGTTGTTGCCCCTTCCACATCCCATCATCTGATACCCCAGTTCTGGCCATAATACACCGCTCTGTGTGTGTGTGTGTCTGTGTGTGTGTGTGTGTGTGTGTGCGCATCAAGCGACAGAGCTGCTTTCTAGCGTTTTTTTTTCTCCTCCTTCTCTCTTGCCTTTGTCCTCATGTCTTGCACTCAACCTTAACATACTAGAGCATTCATATATATACACTGGCTTACACACATCCAGCCATGCACAGTGACGAGCTTGTACACACACAAACACACTCCACACACACACACACACACTCATGCATGCACAGATGAAAAATGTTATTGCTCCCAGTCCTGGAAAAAGTCCAAGTGGAGGGGTTGAGTTTCTTCTGAGGTGCACTCCGCCACCCCTCCTCTTTCTATCAGTAGCATATCCCTCGCTCCCTTCTTCCAGTCCTTCATCTCCACTCTCTCTCTCTCTCTCTCTCTCTCTCTCTCTCTCCCTCACTTCTTTCCTCCTCCCTCTGCTCCTCTGTGAACAAAAGAGCTCCCCTCCCAGAGCTCCCACTGAAAGCCCTCACACACACTCGGCTCGCTGGCTTCACACTCTCCCACACGCACTCTTAGCCCTCTCTGTCGTCTGTAAAACCAGTCCACTTCTCCGCGCTAATCCCCCTTTCATTTCTTTTGTCTTTCCTTTTACTTTCTCTCTCTCTCTCGTTGCCTGGCGCGCCATCAGTGTAACTTTCCTCCGCTACATATCCAAGCCGTTATCATGTTACAGCTGGTTGGCAGACAGTAAAATTTATTCCCCCTCGCACTCTCTCCTTTTTTTCTTTTTGGTTTAAATTGCTCTCATTTCTTCCTCCTCTTATTTCTTTTTTCCCTCCAACAGCTCCTTTTGTCTCTCTTCTTCTTTGTGGGTGGTTTTTTTTGATCTGTAGTCTCTGCTTCTCCTCATTCGCTCATCATTGTCCAGCAGTAAATAGGCCCCTCTGTAGTAAAGACAGAATGAATGATCATGATTGCCTATCACTGCAGTGTAAGAGTAATTTGGGGGTGACTGTGAACCAAACAGACCATAGCCTGAACACACACATACGCACGGGTAGATGTACCCCTCCCTTAAAATTTATTGCAAATCAGGAAGCCATTCCCTCATTAGCCACCCTGTCTTGAAACTTCCCCTTCCAAAAAATCTTTCTTCTTCTTTATCAGTCTCGCTCTCCTTTGGAGTGCAGCTGTATTGCAGGTCCTCAGCCACAGGAGGGGGAAAAACAGATAGAACGCCCTCCTTTCTTTCTTTTCTTTTTTACCCTTTCTTCATTCTTCCCTCTCTCCCTCTTTCCCCACAAAGAAAATCAAGCCAGAGGAGGGCTGGTGCACAAGGGGGGAAACGGGTGGATGGGACAAAAGTCGTTCTCTTCCACAGTCTCTCTTTTAGCTGCGTGGCACGACTGTGGGTCACCGTGCCTGTACCTTGGGTGCATGTAACGCTTCTGTGTGCAGGCTGGTTATTCCTGCTACATGGCACTGATAACCCTCTGGCTGTGTGGTCTTGGGTTTTGCTGGCTAAAGCACACAGCTGCTGTGGTGTTTGTGTTTGGTTCCCTATTTTGTGTTCTTCAGCAAAGCCACCAGTCTCAGTTAGGCCTAGCCCATCTGGAGCCTTAGTCCTGGGTGGCCGTTATATAGATGTGCGTGTGTGTGTGTGTGTGTGTGTGTGTGTGTACACAGCTGAACACTGCAACACGTCCAGTCTATGAGGTGTATTCTGGCACTTGGTAAATCATACACATTATCTGATTTCCCAAATCCTTAATGCAGCTGCTGTAGAGCAGCCAAACATCGGCGCTATCATGCATAAGTGCCGCACTTCAACTGTATTTTTAATGTTATCTTTTTTTAATCAAAACCTTTGCTTTCTCCTTATGTTTCCTCTTAAATTTAATCACTCTTGTGACGGGCGAGCTAACTCTATTATGGCGGTACTTAGCTAGAACAAAAGAATTCACTCAAGGTCTCGTTTAAGTGCTTCTGTACCCTCACGATGCCCTTGCATGCTGAATAGAGCGAGTTTTTTTTTTATGTGTGTGTGTGTGTGTTTCTGCCCGTGTGCAAGTGTGATTGTGTGGATGTCAGGCATGCGTCATGCGTAGGTGTGTGCGCTTGTGTACATGCCCTGCGTGGGTTTGTGTACAACCCCCTCCCCGTGATACTTACTAACCCCCCCCCCATCTCTCACACACACACACACACACACACACACACACACACACACACCTCTTCCCCTCCATCACCACATTAAGCATTATTTGCAAAACAACACAATCATGTGAGACAAAGCAAGGCTTCTGGGTGAGCATTAAAAAGAGAGCATGGAAACAACAGAAACTGGCCTGTACCACTTGACCCTATGGAGGAGGGTGGGGGGGTGATGAGGTGGTGATGAGGTGGTGTGGGAGGGGATTTGTAAGCCAAGGGGAGCGATAATCCCTCCAGTCATTGCGGGCCCCCCTCCGTGCTTACTCTATAACGTGGCGTGCTGGGCTGCCAATCACTCAACAAAGCTGTCTGTAAGGGGATTATGAACCCACGGACCCTCCCTCCTCCTCATCTCCCCTCTTTTTCTCCCCCTTTTGCCCCCCCCCTCCATTCATTTGCTTCTCTTTCTCCCATTGCCACCTCTTGCATCCTGCCCCTGGTTTCCTCCTTCAAACCTACCTGTCAGTCTGTTTGTCCAGTGTCCTCTCACAACAAAGTGTGTCTTTCTCCCAACACACATTTTGCTTTGCTGTCTGAAGCTTAGTTTATCTTCAGCTTTCCATCCGTTCCTCCTCTGTCCTCCGTAAGCCCCATTTCTCTCCTCTCTAAAGCCCTTTGCACTCTTTCTCTATCTCTTCGTCCCACCCGTGTTTTATTTCTCACCTGGACAAGTGACAGGTGTTTGCTAGTGTGTTTGTGTATGTGTGCCTGCAGTGCACCTACACAAGAATAACAAGTTTGGCAGCACAAACTGCTGAGGAAAAAAGTTGCAGAAGATAAT
Source organism: Pterophyllum scalare (assembly GCA_024447675.2). Classification (NCBI taxonomy): domain Eukaryota; kingdom Metazoa; phylum Chordata; class Actinopteri; order Cichliformes; family Cichlidae; genus Pterophyllum; species Pterophyllum scalare. Next base: position 5,831 of record JAMQGT020005497.1, read on the forward strand.
TAATGCAACACGGGACCACATCAATAATATACGCTGCTGTAGTGGTGGGTGGTCATATTGAAAATGGCCTAAGTTTCAACAAATGATCCCTATGAGCCAAAAGGTCAGGCTCCACACTGCTCTAAATGGCTCGGGTTCTCAGATCTGTGTGATGTCACTAAGAGTGGATATCCCTAATATGGACATATCAGGTGGCTGGACAGCTTTGGCTGCACGAGGACTGCGAATCATGCAAAGCTACTGTAATAGAGTCCAAGAATAACTCAAAATGAGGTTTAAGACTCCATTTGCATGCAAACCCATTTTCACACGTTTTCACAAGTTTTTTGTGGCCTGTGCGCCCTCATAATATAGACACACGGAGCTGTCGTCTGGCTAAATGTCACCTTTCCTATAAATGTGATGAATGGCTTGCAGTCCTATCTTATCTCTCTGTCCTTAACGGTGCCGTTTTAAACCCAAGCAATGCTTCCATCGGCTGCTGCAGGTGGTGACAGCCTCTCCTCCCACAGTCACCCTCCATTAATCCATCGCTTTTCCCCGCCGACTATCTCCCCATCTACCCGTCTGTTAAAATGTCTGTTTAGTTTAAATGTCTGTCTGTGCCCAGACGAGCTTTCACTCTTCACCTCCTTTAACCGGTTCGACCACCTCTGTTGTCCTGTTTCATTTCCTGCTGTCTCCTTTTGTTTTTAAAAAGGACTCTGTGCTTTGCATGCACCGTCTCCTGCTTTCTGATAGTCTCTGCGCTTTGGCAAGCATCCGGTGAGTTTCTGGATCTCTTCTGGTTAATCTGGCTCAATCCTGTGAGTAATCTTGAGTAATCTCTTTAATAATCGAGGGTCAGCCCTGCATGGGAGGAATGAAGGTTTATCCTTCTGCCGGTTGTGGGGAAAAAAAGGGACAGAGAGGTCAGAGCTTTTACAGTTTCTCTGAAACGTAATTAAAATGTCAGTTGCATTGCGTTTTGTTAGGTTTGATTCATTTTAGCATCTTTGCAGTGTTTTAAAAGGTAACCATACTCGTCTCCAGCGCCATGTTTTTAATTCTTTGACTCTACAGGACTAACTTTGCACCTTTTCTCTGATTGGCTGCCCATCACAAACAGAAGGTTTGAAAAGCAGGTGGGCGGGACTTGTGTGCTCACCATTAGCAGCACTAGAAGAGAGGTGCTCTTGTTGATGTCATACAGAGCCCAGAGTAAGTGGAGAAAAACTCTCTGAAACTGAATCTTTAGAGCACTCTAACCCTGCGCTTGTACTTATGCTGATTTTTATTATATGTATATATGACAGAAAATAAGGAAAAGCATAAAGGTTCACTCTGAAGCTATTTCTGTAAGCAAAAAAATCAAATTAAAAAAAAAAAGATTTCTGCACTGGCTAAAATTTAGTGTGTTGGCTTGTTTGTACCATGATTTATATCTCATTTCAGTTGATCTGAAAGTGCTTTTATTCCATGGCTAGATCTCAACTTCTTGTTAGCAATAATAACCCTGAAGGAGACTATGATGCAAAGAGACTTCAATTTAGGAAGAAAAAAAAATGGCGAAGAGATGGAGAGAAGCTGAGATTTAACAACGCATTCATTTTGCCATTAAGACAGAGAGATTAGACGACAGCAGAAGAGCAAAAATGGGGGAGAAGAGCCTTAATGCGGGCGACAGGGTGTTATCTAGCAGGCAGCTGATGGGTTTTAACAGCTGTGTTATCTTGTGTATCTCATATTGGATTTAACTTCATTCTCTTACACATGTCGTTCTCTGATTGACGCCCTGATTAAAGACTTCCACTGGCAGAGAAACTGAAAGAAAAGAGAAGACAAAAAAAGCGAGAGAGTGGGTGAGGAAGTGGGGAGAAGGAGGGCCAAGAAGCAGTGCTTGAACTGGGCTGGTGCTCTCTTGCACTGTGTACTGGCTTAAGTCATTACTTATTGGTCAAATCTACCAGTTTCTACTGGGCGAGTGTATTTTTCCACCTTATTGCACTGCAAGTTGGAGGGGGAAAAAAAAAGAGGTGTTGGACATGTGCTGGTTCGTGCAAGCTGCCATCGAGCCTGTTGCCTGCAGCCCAACATCTTAATTTGGCAGTTTCTGCTTGTAGCATTGCTCTCTGCAAAATCAAAAATGGTTCTGATCACATAGTACAGAATATGTCCATATCTTGTTTTGTAGACCTGTTTTTTTCCTATTCCTTTTTTATCAAAGACTAGAGCCAACTTCAGACCGATTTCACCACTGTGTCGAAAAAACATCCAATTAAATGGAGCTGACAATGCAGCAGGGGTGCCACTTCCACAGGAGTTGCTGACAAGAAAAAAAAATCCAAACCAAATAATAATAATAATAAAAAAAAACAAACAGGTTTGAACAGGTGCCTTCAAAACTCTGTTACCTTGTGGTAAATACAAAAAGCATTACATTGTATTCCCTGCCAGTGTTTCAGCCTCCCGTTGGTTTGCTGTTGTCAAAGGTTTAGTGTGAAAAAGCAGCAGGGAGACCGTTTGCACAGTCCTGTGCGGGATTTACAAATCTGCATTTGTGTGTGTTTACGTAGGTATTTGCCTACACAGAGGGGCTCGCAACCTATGCAAGAGTAGTACGTAGCTCAATGTGGATGACGCTGTGAGTAGGTCGTGTTCTGATTGGTCGATAAGTAGGCTGGAACGGGAAAGGGAGTGACACAGTGGGGCTCATCACGTTCTTCATTTTAGGTAAAAGATAATCCAGGGTGCGATTCAGGGTGTGGCTACTTTAATGCGTAGGTGTGCAGCGCCCTTGGTTTCTCAGTCAGATCGACCCGTGTCTGTTTGCATGGCATCGCGTTGACGTGCGCCATTTGCGCACATAAATTAAAGACAGTTTCCAGCAGTACTTTAAAAGTGCTTCTGAAATTGAAATATTTCTTGTGGTTTAGGTGAGGGTCACATTACACCCACTTGCAAGCCTGCGCTATCCACTCATCTGCACAATCTGACATCACAAGGGCTTTGCGCTGGCAGGCTGGAGACTGGCTAATGTCCGATATGACTCCCTTTAACACACTCGCAGGCGCACAGCTGCAGTGCAGCTTATATTAAAGAGTAAAATTAAGGCTGATATCTGGGGGGGAAAAAAAACAGCATGAAAGTGATGATGGAAACTGAGATTTGGTTAGAATGGAAAGACTTTCACTTTTTCAGTAGATTTTCACAGCTTGACCACAACAATATGGCTCAGGGCAGCTATCCACTGCTGTGGAAGGCCAGAGTGGAAACATGTTCACAGCTTGGCATGCTTTGGCCCAATTAAAATGCCACAATACAAATACTGCTCGCTTAAACAGACCGCAAGAGGTTAAAGGTTAGAGGAGGTAAGAGGTCCTTGAAAATCCATAAATGGTCTGTACAGGAGCTGTTGGATTAGTGCACATGAGGCAGCGTTGCTTAGTAATTTGCACACTCAAGTGAAATGAATAATTCCTGTGCGCGGCATGTGCACATGCTGTGCAGGATGCTGGTGTTTTTAGCGCTGCTACACTTTAGCTTCTGTTCAAGCGTGGATGAAAAACAAAGGCGGAGGAGAGAAGTAAGAAAATAGAGGGAGGAAATAGGGTTAAGAATAAAAGGGAATGAAGAAGAAAGGTAAAAGTTGAGAATGTGTCATCCCCCTTATTAGAAACTGTGACTCTGATCTGCTCAGTCTCATCTCACACCTCCGCCTTTACACCCCCCCCCCACCACTCAGCTTTCCCTTTGTCGTATCTACCTCTCGCCATTTCTCACTCTTTCCCTCTTTCATACCCTGCAGTCTCTCACCAGCACAAAACTTCTCCTGCTCGGTTTGGCGCGCAGCCTGTCAAGCTTGCTTTGAATGCACATACACGCCAGCATATACTTCTGTAACTCCAAGGGAATAATAGAATCAAGGAATACTCAGAGATAAAGCAGCGAGAGGGGTGGGGTGGGATGGGGGGGCGAATAAAGGGATAAAGCAGACTGAGAGGGATAGAGAGCCTCATATTATTAATTTAGCTGGAGAAAGAGAAAAAGTAGGAATTTCATTCAATCCCTTCTCCCACCTACACCGCTGCTTCCATAAAGCTCTATAGTGGTGCACAATGGAGAGATTGAAGCAGGAGGGGGCAGAAACAGAGGTAGAGATAATCCATCCTGGTGCATAAGCCACAGAGTTCACTGTTTCACAGCATCAACTTGGCCTGCTTTTATCCCTCCGCCATCATGACTCTGGATCTAATTTCCTTATATCGCTCCCTCTCTGTCGTTCATTCACATTTTTTTTTTATCTTCTTCTTCTTCTTCTTATCCCTTTCGTAGCAGCAATACGTAACTGAACCAAGTACACCACATAA
>JAMQGT020005498.1:0-21980 GCA_024447675.2 Pterophyllum scalare
CTGCATGTCCTCCTTCACTACATCCATGAACCTCCTCTGAGGTCTTCCTCTCCTCCTGCCTGGCAGCTCCGTCTTCATCCCTCCTCTGCACATGCCCAAACCATCTCAGCCTTGTGTCTCTGACTTTGTCTCCAAACCGCTCACGCTAAGAACAAATAAGTGATATTAAAAAGCTGCAAAATATAAGTTAAGCTAGTGGCCAGTAATGAATAAATCCAGAGAGCTTTCCTTTAGTTAAGAGACAGAAAAGAGGAATGAGACCCAAGTATTTACTTTGACTCCGCCCCCTCCAGCTGCGTATAGCATCTCTGATGGCACTCTACTGGCCAGCGTTAACCTTCCCGCCTACCTGAGCTCTGGCCCTGCACAGGACGAGTTCACCTGCTCCTCTCCCTCCTCCTCCACCCCCTCTTTCTGCCTCCTCCAGGTGTCAGCTGATCTCAGCACAGCCGTAGCCATCACTCAGTCCCACACCGCCATCGCTATTGACCTCAACCACTACTTCAGGTATGGAATCCGCGAACACGGTCTTTGTGATGTCTCCTTTTTCAGCTTTTATTTGACCCTCAGACCTTTTTTTTCTGCCTAATCAATAAAATGCATCAGTATGAATCTAGTTCAATAGAAATGAAGCAGAGTAGTGTCTGTATTAGTTACAGGGCAGCCTCTCTATTTAGAGGGTGTTTGAAGAAGTTTCACAGATATGAATTTGTGGTAATCATAAGCACTCTGACATTATTCTCAAAATGAGGATCGAAGCAGGAACGGTCAGGGCGGCGTGATAATGCCGAGGATCAGTCGGCCCCCCTGCTCAGCTCTGATCCTGTGCGCGCAAACTGAGCCTGTCTGATGTGACGGCTGCCCGGCTCAGCTGGAGGAACATTAAACTGATTAACTGCATCAAACAGCTGAGACTCCTCTGCAGGCCAATCCTGCACAGTACTGGACAGAGAGCGGCACAGAGCAAACTTCAGAGTCACAAATCTGTCTTTCAGGATGTTTCCAGACCACCTGCTGTGTGCCAGCCCCCAGCCACGCCCCCCTCTTCAGCCACAGCAACCCAGAGACCAGGACAGTCTGTCCAGCTCCAGCTTCAGTCTCACTGCCCTGGGAGCGACCTCCGGCGCGCTGACCGGTAAGCTGCCGACCACCTCAGAGACTTGACTTTTATACACGATGAGCCTGAAGAGAAGCGTCCATGCTGGATTCATGAGCTCTGATAACTCTGAGGGTTATTAGAGAAGCTGTTATACTAACAGATAGTGAACTGAAACCTTTTTGGTTTTTATTAAAAAAAATATAATAAATAACATGTCACTTGTGGGTTGAGAGAAGGATTAGAGTGAACTTTATTCCAACATTTGTTTGAATTTATTGAAAACGATTCTGTTTCAGGCTCACACAGACGCGTTTCTGAATGATGGTAAATGAGCCTCGTTCTTATAGACCACGTTCTTATCGAGCACTCAGAGTGCTGTATACAGCATACCTCATTCACACACGTTTAAGTGCTTTCTATCTAACACTCACACTCGGATGAACGGATCAGGAGCAACTTGAAGTTCAGGATCTCGCCTAAGGACACTAAGGCCTGGCTGCATGCCTTAGTGTCCTTGGGAATGCAAGAACCACCAACACTCTTCCAGTTAGTGGATAATCTGCTCTGCCTCTTGAGCCACAGCCACCCCTGAAAAACTGATTGATCGCTCAGCACTGAACTGAGTGACCATTCAGTTTTTAGCACTTCATTGTTGCTAATATCTCCACCTTTAACCTTTCACCTTTGTCCTCTACTCCAGCTCCTGGGAAGGTCGTCTGACCTCCATGTACAGCAGAGCACAACAGGCCACTGCTCCTTCCTCCTCTTCATCTCGGCCTCCAGGACCTCCTGGTTCTCCTTGCTCCCCACCTGGGCTCCCACCTGGCTCCATCCTCGGCCCACAGCAGAGTGCCTCCGGGCGGGCTGACTGTTTCTTTCGCCGTGCCCGAATCGTCCGCTCCATCTCAGCTCACCGTCTCAGAGTTCTCCACTTTGCTGACCTTCATCAGCCCGGGCAACAGACAGACCACAGTGGCCATGTGGGAGATGGGAGCACGGGAACGTGAGCTACCACCAGGCGGAGGCGAGGCGGCTCCGGTTCAGCGCTGTGGAGAGAGGCAGCATCGCCTGCTGCTGAAGAGTAAGTGCGTTACAGAGATCGCACTCTGAGCCTAGATGTGAAGTCTTCGACTGTTAGTGTTTTCCTGTCTGGATGACTTCAGCAGTCTAGGTGTTGGTCTGCAGTTATTCGTCAGAAATGGAGCTTTAACTTTTAATTTCCTTTAAGCTTGTTTTTCTTTTCCATATAATTTTTATACGCCCGTCAAAAGCTGAGACAATGTGATCACACATGTTGGGCGGCATCCATTGAAGTGCTGCTCAAAAACCTGACCAGACTTCATGAGTAGATAGCTTATGGCCAAAGCAAGGTTGGAATTGTATATGGGGTCACTGGGTGAAGGTCACATAATTATTACATCTTTGTTTTTCATGTGACAGCAGACAGGGTTAATACAGTGTGACGTAACAGTCAAAATCCCAATTTATAAAATAAGATAAGGTTTTATTTGTCACATGCACAGTTATGACAATACAATGCACAGTGAAAAGCATTTTGTACATGCAGCCAGTTTGAAAGAAAAAGCGAGTAAAATCAGAACTTTGTGTTTTCAGACTCCAGCCTTCGAGTGTTTTTCTGTCCATCTGTGTTTGAAAGAAATCACAGAAAACTGCAGAGATTACAGTTTACTTCACAGCGACTGCCTGTCTGTCTCTCTGTCTGCCTGTCAGAGGCCGGTGTGTTCCAGGTCCTGTTCTCCGTGTCGCAGCAGGACCTGCTCAGCAGGTTGATGCTGTTCGGTAGCGCAGCGACAGTGGACGCAGTCTGTCACCTGAACAGCTGGGGGCGCTGCTCCATCCCCATCCACGCCCTGCAGGTAGGAAACTGTAATTGTGACCTCTGCAGCAAACACAGACTTACTTAGAAAGCTACACGGCTTTATGATTACAGGAAAAAGTTTGTGAACCCTTGGGCAGTCTTTGATAGTTCTGTGTAAATATGACTTCAAATCCTCAAAGTGAAGAGAGAACCCAATTAAACAAATAAAATAAAAATCTCACGCTGTTATTTATTCATTAAGAAAAATAAAAACATTCTTTTTTTGTTCTGCAGACTGGACTGAAGAACCGTCAGCTGGACACGGTCGATTTCTACCTGAAGAGCAAAGAAAATGTCCTGAACCCTCCGGCAGCAGCGTCCAGCTGTGCCGATGAGCCAGCAGCCTCCACACTGAGCCTCACTCACAGTGCGTATACTCCACATTACAGTAACACTGTGGAGATTACAAGCATCGAAGCATGCAAACAGCTCAGAGACATTTTTGGACGCTATCACATAAAAGGTTTTCCAAAATGTGTTGTATAAGCACTTTGAGTGCTCAGACAGTGTAGAAAAGCGCTATATAAGAACTAGTCCATTTACCAAAATAATCTACCAAAAATGACTTTAGGGCTGCATTTCCAGCATTAGTGGTGATTTCTAAAAGAAGAAGTCTGCACAAAGCTTTGTGAATTTTAAAAACAGAATTTGCAACATCTGTAAATAAAAAGTAAACCTGCACTTTAGTGAGTTTATTATAGTTCATACTAGTCTGTAAAAAGCTCTATGAGGTATGTAGGCATGTTTGAGTCATGCATGCAGGGGTGTGTGTGGTGGCACCGGCGTCCTTTGGTGTCCCGCACAGCAGTGCGATTGGGCTAGAGTAAAGTTACTCTTCTGCCTAACAGCAGTGCTGGAGTGAAATGGGTTTCTACTTACTTTACTATAACTCTACTGCACTTTATTTTGAAGGATTTCAATATCGGGTATGTCAATCATCTCAAGCTGCAACATTAAAGTGATAGACACATTGGTGAATGATAAGTTATCATCCAGTAATATCATAGCTATATCATGATTGTTCATACCGAGTACTCGCCCCTGCAGGAGTGCAGGAGCTGCGTCCCGCCTTAGACCTGCTCTGTTCAGCCGTCAGAGACTCGAACAGCGAAGCTCAGAGCCGACAGTTCTCCGAACAGCTGCTCAACATCACCCTGAGCTTCGTGAACACGCAGATCCGCTCCGTGCTGTCCAACACACACTGTAAGAAAGCACGGGCGCACACACACGTTCATGCTCTAGCTGTTCACTTCAGTGTAAACCCCCAGCATTTATATTATATTCTGAGTTGAAGCAGTTCTGCTGTGTCTGCAGGCCAGGACTCGGGTGTGCAGAACTGCATAAATGTTCTGGATCAGTACGTCACCGAGCTGAGGAGCTACATGAAGAGATTCCCCTGGTCTGCAGGGCCCGACACGTCCACTACCAAAGCTGCTGCTCCAGCTGAGGAGGAGGCTCAGCGGGATGAGTGGGAGCAGCTGTCAACAGAGGTAGTCTTTTTTTCTTTTTTTTACCTTATGTAGGATATAATTTTTAATTTGGTCCTAAAACCCCAGTAACCTTACTTTTTAATGCTGAAAAATATGTATGGAAAGTGTTGTGCTGTGTTTGTGTTGCAGGAAGTGGTCCGTCAGTCCATCCTTACCAATCAGATCCCCAGAGCTCAGGCGGTCCTGCGGAGACGGAAGCGGCCCGAAAGTCGCCTGTCGGCTCTGAGGATGGAGGGTCTGCGTCAGGTGTTCTCCTGCCTGCAGCGCCGAGACCTGCAGACCGCCAACACGCTCCTCACCAACATGGTGAGAATGGCTCACTTCAGACACATTTCTCTGCATAAGAAGTAGTTCTAAGAAAAATGCAAACATACCTGAAAGTCAGAACTACACATTCTAAGGAAATTCAGTACAATAACATAAGGAAAAGAACAAAGAGGAACCATCACAGTGAAGGGAAGTTAAGCCAAAAGTATGGATTGTTTTACCAGTGGATGGAGTGGGAGCTTTTCTTTATCTCCTGTTCCATGTTCAGATTAAACATGACCAGTTTCTAATAATGAGACCAGCAGATGTAGAAATAATCAAAAGCTCAGGCTGAGGGCTGCTCCAAACACTCACTCATCACAGTTTTTTCTACTCTTAGATCTGTATGATGTCATAGAGCAGGACTATTGAAATCCAGCAGCTCTCAAGGTCCGGTGTCCTGCAGGTTTTAGATGTGTCTCTGCTTCAACACAAATTAAGAAGTCGTTAGCAGGACTCTGGAGAACTTGACTGCATATTGAGGAGGTAATTCAGCCATTTGATTCAGGTGTGTTGGATCAGGGACACATCTGAAACCTGCAGGACACCGGCCCTCGAGGCCTGGATTCGAATAGCCCTTCAAGCCAAACTTTGGGCTTGAGGGAGAGGAGCTAAAACAGTTATAGGGCCCAGTATGAGATGAGATAAAGAAGGATCATTTTGGTCTGTGAATCGTGCAAAGCCACTCTAACAGAGTGCAACCAAGAAAGTACAGAGTTACGTTGAAACAGATTAGACCCACTTTGTTTTCTTCAGTATTGAAGTGGGCGGTACATCTATGTGCTCCTGCAAACAGGAACTTGATTTGGCATCTTTGTAATTGTGACAGTAAAGCCAAGTCGAAACATTTACATGCAGTTAAAACCAGGGCTGAAACTAAAGGACACAAAGAAGTTACTGTTTATTTTCCTCAAAGTATCCTGATTATGGAAACCCTTAAGTCCGCACTTTTAGAAGGGGTGGGCGCTGACTCCAGATCTGTATTCAAACAGAGCTGGAGATCAGCAAATTAACATCTGTGAGTTCATTTGCTGATCTCCTTGAATTTCCCAAATGCTTCTTCGACAGCTCAGTGTCTCATCTAGCATTCAGCTAGTGTGACATTGAGCTACAACTCAACTTTTTTTAAAGACTAAGTAAAGTCAAAGTGACAGGAATTCGAGCGTTCAGCTGCTTTGTGTTTGGGTTTGCAGGGTTTCAGTGTAAAGCAGCAGCTCCACAGTATCTGCCTCCACACAGATGACAAGGAGCTCAGGGAGTTAATGGTGAGTCTGGCATTTTACAGAAAACACAGCCAGCCACAAACTTCCTTCTTTTTCCATCTTTAATAAAATTGTGTATTTTACTTTGAAAAGTACTCTCTAGCTGGCATTTTGTGCAAGTTTTAGTTGCAAGACTTCACATTTCTCTGAATGTGACCTCTAAACCGCAGTGCTGTGTTTACGGCTTTCTGTTGTGCATCTTACCTGTGGGGCAGGTGGAGGAGCTGTCCAGCCGGAGTTACTTCTTAGAGGAGGAGGTGCAGAGTGTTCTGTTCATCCGGCAGATGGAGAAGCTGCGATCGCAGCCGGCCGTCCGCTGCACAGGAAGTACCTCGTGTCAAAGGTGAATATACCGTGCTGCTGCTCAGCCGAATACCCTGCAACAGCACAGAGATCCCACCAATGAGAGTGACTCACTGCTCTTGGCTGCAAACAGCACGTGAACTTTGAGTTCATGCTGGACGGGCCGACTGAATTTGATCCAAACCTGCCTGTTGTAGGAGGCAAGAGGCTACAAAACACATGTTTTAGCTCCTCTCTGTTTAAGCCCACTGAATTTTTTAAATTTTCAGTAGTTATCTCAGCTACAGCTGTGGACAGAGGTTTCCTTCCTCTCATCAGGAGCATGAATGTTAGGGTCACTTTGGGCTTTACTGATTTCTTTGAATTGTACTTTTTTCCAGGGTGCAATGATTGTACAGCATACACCTTTAAGGACTTTCAAAAAAACGAGTTTGAATTGATTTGGGATTTTCTCTGATCCACACAGGCTCAAACATATACACACACCTCCACTAATATCTGGTTGAATGTCTCTTAGCTAGTTGCACCTCGACCAGATGTTTTTGGCAGCCATCAACAAGCTTCTGGCATGATCCTGGCTGGATATTTGACCACTCTTCTTAGCAGAATTGGTAGAGTTCATTTAAATTGGTTGGTTTCCAGGCACAGACCCGGGTTTTAAGTGTAGTCCACAAATTTTTGGGAAGACCATTGTTTGGGATCATTGTCCTGCTGGAACATCCAACTGTGTCCAAGTTTCAGCCATCTAGCTGCTGATCTGAGGTGAAGTTGAAGAATTTGGAGGTAGTCCTCCTCCTTCATTATTCCATCCATCCATCCTCCATCCATCCATTTTCTTCCACTTATCTTATTTCTTGCGCTATTCGGCTCACTTTTCCACACATTTACCTCATGATTTGAAATATGAACTCAAACACTGGAAACCAATTTATGGAAAATTAGGTCTGAATATTGTCCTCATTTGCTCTTTCACACATGTAGAATGCATAGACTGTATATAAAGCATGGCATAGCCAGCATGAGGTCATCGGTTAGTTTAGTTAGTGGATTTTAAAGCCCCAAATTTAACCACCATGCTGTTTTTTTGGAGCCAGAAGTGAGCGTATACATCCACAGACTGTGTGGGAGCATCACACAAACACACATATACCTGCTAATCAGTAACATCCAAATAAAATCCTCGAGTTTCTCTCACCAAAACTGGAGCTCAGTCTTCTTGGACAGTCTGTTAGTCCATTGAAGCACACAGCAGCTGTATATATTGGTCAGGTAATTGCATTAAAAAGGCTCCAACAGCACAAACACAATCCAGAGGTCCAGTTCAGACTCCAGGTAGCTGAGGTGAAGCCTAGCAGGCAGACAGACAGCAGTCAGAGAGGGCCCTGACTCCAGGAGATGGCTAAAAGTTATTGCCCCACACTGTTGTTATGAAGGGGGAGCTGTCCATGCGCTCTGCCATTAATTCTCATCAAGTAACTTTTCTTCTCAGCCACTTCTTTCATCCTCGTAAACATCCTCACTACCATCTGAAGCCTCTTTGTGCTGGCTCCGAGCTGTTCCTTTTTTCTATTTTTGTTCCTTTTTATGTGAACTGCCCTAAACCTCCCCTCTAAACCCTCTGAATTATCTCTTCATCTCCTCTAAGCCTCCCTTCAAATCTTCTCTTCCTTCTGCAGATATCCCTCCTTTGTATATTCAGACTTTTATGCATCTAAGTAAACAAACTCTTTGTTTTGACTTTGAGAATGCAAAAACTTTCCAGGATTGTTCAGATGGTTCGTAAGGAGGGGGATGGTGAGGAGGTTCTGAAGGAGCTGCAGGGACAGAGGAGACCTCAGGAAGAGGAGGGGGGACTCTGGAGGAAACTGAGGCTGGACTGGGTGAGGAACTGGGACCAGAGCTGCAGGACAGCCATCCTCCTCTCCAGACTCCAACACACAGGTGGAACACTAAGTCGGGATCAGCAACTTCAAAGTCTTTACTCAGCATTTAACAACAGTTCCCTTTCTCCATTAGAGCTGAGATCCTGCGACCCTTCAGTGTTGTGGCGTTATCTGACCGCCCTGCACGACCAGCGCCGAGTGGTTGAATGGATCCAGAATACGGGGGGATCTGGCGCTGCCCGGTGGCCGGAGTTTACCCCAGAACTGGTGAACAACAGCACGGCCTGCAGCAAATACATGAGGGAGAAGATCCTGGACCTGCTGGCTAGGTACAGCAGCTCACGGAGAAGTCATCCCAGAGATGATGTTTTGGTTGTGAATACATGAGTAAACATGGTTACCAATTCCTGCAAACTTCTGTGAATGTTGACAGCTTCACTGACACATAACCATAATAATGCAACTTAAGGCGTGGTTGTTTTGATGGGAGAAATGAACCGCAGGGCTTTTTTTTTTCTTCTCCGGCAGGAGAGGTGTGTTCATCCCGGAGGAGCTGGCAGACCTGGAGCAGCTGCTGTGGAGGTTGGCTCAGGGTGGAGGCCTGATGGCCTCATCTCCTCCCATCCCTCAGTACCGCTCGCCCCTCGGGCGCGACCTCCACAGCGTCTTTATCACCTTCTGTCTGGAGCACAACCTTCAGTACCTGCTCTACACCTACCTGGAGCACTACAGGTATGTGTGTGTCTGTGTGATATGAAGGAATCACTTTTAAAACCAATTACCTAATTGAATAAAATAATTGAGTGAATTAGCTGCTAATGAGCTCTGGGCCTTCTCTCCACAGACTGACCCCCAGAAACTGCCCCCTCCTGAGCAGTCAGAGCCTCTCTGAGAGTCAGCCCTGGTTTGAGATGCTGGTGAGGATCCAGGAGATCACCAGAGATTTGTCAGGTAGGAACAACACTGCTGCAGCACTGCTGCCACTCTTCATCCATCTTCATCCAAGGGCTCACGCTGCCATCTTAGTTTCAGGGTGAGCTTCTTTGCACTAAATATATTGCAGAGTTGGTGAATCCATTCTTTCAGCAGGTATGAATCTGGCTTTGTTACTGCTTTACATTTACATTTCTGTTCTTCCAGATCCAGGCCTGCTCTTCCAGGCCAGTTTGACCAGTGCTCAGGTGTTATTACCTGGCAGCCAGGCATCTCTCAGCAGTCTGCTGTTAGAGGGACACAGTCTGCTCACTCTGGCCGCCATCATGTTCGCCCCCGGAGGAATCGACCAGGTAAACTCTGCTCCCAGCAGAAAGCAGCTGTTGTTTTTAGAGCTGTGAAATGATCAGGTGAGTGCAGACTTCAGATGGTAAATGATGAAGGACGGGGTGCAGGTGATCAGCAGACTGCAGGATTTTCTGCTCAGGTTATAAAACTATTTCCTAATGAGAAGAAGGAAGTGGCAAAATCAGTCAGTCAGGATGTGATTGGGATCAAGTTGAAGATAAATTAAAGACAGACGCTGAACAACGGTTTTGTGCTGATTGGGGTCAATAATGTACGGCGGAGAAAAACAACAACAAGCACCGCCCCCGGCAGGCATCCGCCCATAATTTTCCTGTGACCTTTACCTTGAAGTCATTTTTAGGAGATGCATCTATGGTGTGAATTTGTTAATGTGTTAAACATTGAAAAGGTTGGAAGCCAAGATTGAAATAATAAGGAAGTGTTTTAGCGAAGGACGTTCACGTGCTTTCTGTGTGCAGGTGATGGCTCAGGGTGAAAGGTCAGGCAGGTCGGCGAGGACGGTCGACCCTCAGCTGCTGAAGATGGCACTGGCCCCCCATCCCAAACTGAGGGCCGCCCTGTTCCCTGCCGGACCCCGAGGAAACGGCCCGCCCTCCGACGTCTCCGTGTACCACCTCCTGCAGGTAAACTCTCACCTGTCAGCTGCCGGCAGAGTTGTCCTCCTTACTGTGGGTTGTGTGTTTTCTGAGAGCCTGCTGGTGTTTTCTTCCAGTCCCTCCACCCTCTGGACCCTTCCAGGCTGTTTGGCTGGCAGGCAGCAAACACCCTCAACTCCACCGGTAAGATCTGAAAGCCAGCACGAAGGTCACAGCTCAGGTGCTGTGGTGACAGTTTAACAGACTCATGCTTCAGTCAGTTTTTCCTGCAAAAATTCTGGAGTTTGAACTCTGACCTTTGGAAACTAAGAAACGGGAAAATCTTTTTATTTTTTTTGGTGGTTTTTTTTTTTTTTTTAATTAGGCATTAATGAATTATACACCAATGGAAATACAAATTTCTTTGTGTGAGGTCACTGTGATGAGTAGTGAGAGTATGGAGTAGGTAGAAGAGACCCTGGAGAGGTGGAGGTACAGTACTGTGCAAAAGTCTTGAGTCACCCATCATTACCTCATGTTTGTGGTAGCATGTGCGTCATTCAGTCTGCAAGCATGATAGCCGGAAAAGTGTCGAATAGAATTCTGATAAAGCTGTGTTTGTGTGCAGAGGTCAGAGGTCATAGGTTCACAGAAGAGAATAATGCTGTAAAACTATGTTTCTCACTGCCATTGTTTGTTTTGACAGCATACATGATCAGATATAAGATCCTAACCTCTGACAGGTGACGTGAATAACTGGTGATGTATCAGGCAGCAAGTCCTCAAGTTGAGGTGTTAAAAGCAGGAAAAATGGGCAAAGAGGAATGAAAGTCAGCAGAAGCAGGACAGAATACGTGTGTGACTGAGAGGGAGGCATGTGCAAGGAACAGAAGGAGTGAAGGTGGAGGAGTTTAAATAGATGTGGTCAACCATCCAAAGCTGCAGCCAGTGTGGTGTTTCTCCACAGAAACGTCAGAGCTGCCTCATTTCTCCAGCCCTTACCTGGTCCAGAAGTTCGCTCTGAAAGAGAACCTGGACTATCTCTACTACCTCCATCATGGCCGACCATCTTTTGCGTACGCCACCTTCCTCGTCCAGCAGCTGAGCGGCAGCAGTGACGTCAAGTTGACGTAAGTACTGCACACTGATTTCTGTGTTTCTACTGAGGAAAGTCTAACTGTGCGAGGACACCACAAAAGCATCATCCTGCGTCTAAGCAGCAGTGATGTGTGTGTTTCAGGCTGCAGGAGGCCTCACTGCGCGCGTCCAGATTGGCTCTGCAGTGTTTCAACGTGCCGGCGGTGGCGTCGGCTGCCGTCTGCTTCTGTGAGCTGCTGGGAGTCTCCAGCCTCAAGCTGAGGGTCGACATCAGAGCTATGAATGCAGTCCTGCAGCACTGGAACCAACACAACACACACGGCACGCCAACACAGCATCTGCACACTCTGGGTACACACACACACACACACACACACACACAGAGGGTAGACTGCCAAGTTGCTAATACTAGCTAACTTCATCGATAAACTGCACAGGTGCAGCACCCAAAAAGAAATTTTGTCTTAGAATTTCAAAGTTGGAGTCTAACTGGTTTCTGCAGACACCAGCAGATTGTACCAAAGTTGCCAACTTGTCTGCAAACACTTGCAATCTACTCACCAAGAGTGTGACACACACCGGAAACAGACAGCATTCGCCTTCACAGTAAACGTTGAGCTTCTTGAAATCTGCTGGTTGCAGGCATTTTTTTTTTTTTTTGGATGTGTTGTGTTTGTCTTTTGTTTGAATTTACCCTCTTAAGTGTTTTGCTTTTGCTTGTTTTTCTTATAAATTTATGAATAAAAATGTATAATTAAAGTATATATCAACAAAATAGCAGACAGCCAGCAGTTATACCTACCTGTATAGGCGTGCAACCGCCAGACTAATTTCCAGATGTATGAGAATTATAAAAAAAAAACAATCATGCCCATACATCTGTTACAGAACGGGAAAATCAGCTTTCTGTAATAAACATGTTTATTTCTGCTGAAAACATGGGAGTCTAAGGGGACTGACTCACTGTGGCGCCTCTGCTGGACGGCAGAGGAACTGCAGCTTTTTGCACTTGTAACACGAGTGGCTGCTTGGACACCCGTATATCTCCTCTGCTGTCTCCCTTCAGTGTCTAAAGGTGTAAAGCTGGTGGGGGCAGAGCCTGGAGCTGCAGAGGAGCTGATTGGTTACCTGGAAGTTGCAGTGACAGACAGTCTGGAGCAGAGAGGCATCATCAGGTGGGTCAACGTCCGTTTGCAGCTCAGAAACGTGAAATTGACTGGGTTTTCAAAACAGGAAGCTTCTGAGCTTCTTAAGACTTGTTTCCTGTCTTTGTGTAAAGGTTTGACTTGAACTGAATGGACACAAAAACACACCTACATGCACACAACATACACACATTTTCAACAGATAGCTTTGTAATATCCTTCGAAATTTTTTAGTCATGTTAATCACATGTATATTTATTTAGTGTTTGTTTGTTTTCTCTAAGGTCGTCATACGAGGCGGCTCAGGAGTGGGCGCTGCCCGTTCAGTTCTGTCAGCTCCACAATCTGCAGCTGAGTTCTGTTTACCCCACTCACTGCGCCCACGATGGACAGTTCATCCACTTCCTGTTATTCGTCCAACTGCACAACTTCCCACCTCAGCAGGTGGGTGCAAATACACACACACACACGGATTCGTATGTTAAAGCTCTTAGTAATGGACAATAGCAGTAGCCCTAACTGTAAGTATTCATTATGTTGTGTGAAATATTCATATTTGGTTCTTCCTCCAGGTGAGGCTGCTGGTGGCTCAGTTTGGCCCCACCCTGCAGGCCCACCTCAGCTTGGCATTTCAGGACCTGCAGGTTTACAGTAAGCGGGGGAACTGCGACTCTGACGAGCAGCATTCAGTCCTGAGAACTGAGGGGGCGGCCTCTGGGAGCCCGGAGCACCCCGGGGAGATGTTCCAGGTCCTCCTGCAGAGCCAGGAGGAGCCGGCGCCCTGCAGGTACCTGCTGCAGGAGGCGCTGGTGCAGCGCTGCCCAACGCTGGCGGTACTGGCTGCCTGTGTGCAGGTAAAAGGGCAAAACACGCCCAGCAGGTCTTTTCTTATCTACAGTTATTATGCTGATCAAAGCCACAAATCCATGATAAGTCAGTATACCTGCCAAAATCTGCAGTTCCTCTGCAGTCCAGCAGAGGCCCCAGCAGTGAGTCATAGCCGGGTGCAGGGGTGCCCGGGTGGCTCAGTGGTGGAGCAGGCAACCACATGCATATGCCACGTTGCAGTGCGGACAGCACAGGTTCAAGTCCAGGCCTGTCGCCGATTTGCTCAGGTGTCTTTCCCCGATTTCCTGTCTGTCTTCACTTGATAGAAAAGCCAAAAAATATATATATAATCATGTTTATAATAAGCTGTTTAAAAATGTCTTAATGTTTGTGGTTCACGTCACTTTCGTCCTCGTTTGATTGACAGGGAGCAGAGCTGCTGCCGTGCCTTTGTGTGTGGGTGCTGACCTCTGTCGATGATGTCACCATCAAGGAAGCCACCTCCCACCTGGTTCAAGCCCCCCAGCATCACGAATGGACCCTGCATGACCTGTCAATCATCTGGAGGACGCTCCTGGGCCGGGGCCACGTCAGGCCTCTCCTGCGAGGCTTCGAGCTCTTCCAGAAGGTAAAAATATGACAGGAGATACTAGTCTGCTCCCCACCTGTCACAGCTGATGGGGAGTCAAACAGGCTAAAACCTTCTAAACATTTTTCTAAAACTGAGGGTTTAAAACTGAAAAATGTAGCTGGACATTTTCAGTCATTTTCCTTTGATCAGTCTTTAGCCACTGAGCTCTTTGGCTGAGATGTTCTCAAAAAAGATGTGAAAAAATAAGAAAAGATACTTTTAAGGAACTGTAAGCTGTCACAGCAGAAACCTGGTACTTGTTGTACCAGCACAGGGGTTGAGCTGTGCTGTGTGAGCCAGTGAAGGTTGTAGAGGCTTGAATGTCTGATTTTTCTACGTTCTGCTTTAAAGGGTCAGAGGGGGCTTCAGAATGAATTATACACACTGGAACAGAGCTCAGTTCTTGGTGCTGTTTAATAAAGTGACATTTTCTGACTGCAGTCAAGGAGAAACCTCCTTTTCTGGTGTGCTTTCATTTTGGAAAAAGTCAACTTTTGAACTCGAGAAGAAACTTTAATTTTATGTCTGAATATGTTTTGTTTTTTTTAATCCATTCGGATGTTAAAGGTCAAATGAAACTGCTTTGGCTTGGCACAGATTCTTTCCTGAGTGCTTTAGAGTCTATTTTTTTTTAAATATTGCCTTAAATAAAATACGACACATAAGAATTTTCAGATGATGAATTTATTTGATCTGAAGCTGCTTTGATGTTTGTGTGTCAGGACTGTCCTCTGGTGTTGGTGCTCCGCATGTTTGAGCTGTGCTGCGACTTCAGGAACTTCACTGAGGCCAAATCGAAGCTGCTGGACTTCCAGCGGACGCTCGTCACTGTGAGTCCGGCCGACTGCTCGATGTTGCTGTTAGGAATCAAGGGCCAAAGACAAAAGACAGTCCTTCCTCACCAGTCTGCCCCCCACCCCTTAGTTTACCTGAGCCCCTTTTTTTTCCTCTTCATCTTCTTAGAGAGTGGTCAGCTGACCTTCTGTTTCTTAATCACTGGCTTTTCAATCATAGCAACCAACTTTTAGGGTCAGGTCACATTTGTCAGCTAATTATAAACTTACATGCCATCTTACTGGTGCAGTAGATGCTGTCATTATTAAACGCGGCCAGTATTTCAAATAATGAGCTCAGTGTATGTACAGTACTCCCTGTGAGCCCAAAGCTCAGACTACACACTCAGTTCACACAGTTTTTCTATTTTTGGGTCTGTATGATGTCACAGAGATCCGATAATCTCTGGCACAGAAGCCCCACCTACCAGCTTTTTAAATGAGGGGCAGCCAATCATAAGAAAGTTGCCTTGAAAGAGGGAGGAGCTAAAACAGTTCGTTTCAGACAAAGGATGAGCTGAGTGGCTGCACCGAGGTCCAGTTTAGGATAAAGAAGGATTGTTATGAACTGTGAATCATGCAAAGCTCCTCTGGTGGAGTTCAAGAACCTGGAAATGAGCAGAATAGTTTGGAACCTCTCCAAAGCCAAAGTTTCAGGTCTGGACATGTTTGACCACACATCTTCTCTAATCTGCCTCTCTGTTCACGTAGCTAAGAACCAGCGGTCCGGCAGCCCCGGGTGGCCTCCCCCTGCAGTGGGTGGAGAGCCAGGCGTCAGTGCTACTCTTCACGATGCTGAAGCGGTGCTCTACCCAGTACGACCTCCACCGACTGTTGCAGCTCCTCGCAGACGTTGACAAACTCCTCAAATCCAACGGTGAGCTGAGAGTCACAGAAGGCGTCAGAATGGCCGACAGTCTGCCGGTGCCTGCTTTATCTTTTTCTTTTCTTTCCTTCATTTAAAGGTCCAGATTTCAGGAAGCTGAGCCAGCTGAGTCAGTTGCTTCAAGGGTCAGAGGTCAACCTTTCTCCCAGGCTTCTGCAGAGCAGTTCTCCCTCTGTCCAGCAGGAGGAGTTCCAGGCCACTGTGGACACTCTGCAAGCGAGGGGGCATTACAGCCAGGCCAGGCAGGTCGCCCTGCTGGCCGGCCTGCCCGTCCACCGTCTGCTGCTCAGCCAGGTCTGATCCACCTGTACAGAGCCAGGTTTCAGGCTCAAATACTGCAGTTTCTCCTTCATGAATACTTCCAATCTAAACATGTGACGCTCATTTATCGTTTGTCCTGGCTGGAGTGTCTCAAAAGCAAATTTTCTGAGTACAGATGATGAAATGCTCTGCACAGTGTTAAAAGTCAAGGGTTAATTTCTCTATTTTGTTTGTTGTAAATAATCTGAGAACTTGTTTCTGGTTTGAGAGAAACATGAACTTGAAGTGGTTTGAGAGAATCACAGTATTTATAGTTCCTTTTTCTCTTTTTTTTCAGGCTTTTTAAAAGTCATTTGGGAAGTGTCTCTTCAAAGTTAACAGCAGATTTTGTCTGTCCTCCTTTAGCTTCTTCAGGAAGTGAACACTCAGAAGTCCAAGCGACAGTGGAGCAGGCTGGAGACCCGGGTCAGCTTCTGGAAGAAATGTCACGAGCAGCTGAAGGCCGACAGCACCGATCCAGAATCTGCCTCCCAGTTCTTCCTGTCACAGGCTCAGACTGACACTTCAGACCCTCCAGAGGCTCAGGAGGACCTGCTGGACATCCAGGAGCGCTGCCTGCTGCTCGGGCTGGCCGCTCACTGGCTCTCCCAGCTCAGCCCGGCTCCAGTGGACAAACTGGAGAGCCTGGAGAAAGAGCAGTGGCTCAGCCGGGTCCGTAAACACATTCTCACCATTGCCATGGAGAAGGAGAGTGTCTTTAACCTGCCGCCGCCGGCCGTCACACCTGAAATGAACACGTACGAGGTGCTCATGAAGGAGGTCTCCTTCTCCAACATAACAGAGCTGAATACAGAGAGGTGCCTCAGTCTGGAGGGACTCCCAGGTCCCTCTGAGGAGCAGGACGAGCTGAATGCTGAGTCAGCATTGAGTCCAGAGGAGAGGAGCATGCTGGCCATTCTGATTGGTCAGCTATTAGATGACGGCAGTATCCATGAAGCCAGTCGCATTTGCCGTTATTTCTCCCTGTACCACCCGGACATGTGGGTGGTGCTGCGCTGCCGAGGCCTGGCATCCGGAGACCTGAACGACGAACCGCGGGAGGAGGCCTCGGAAGCTCCGGCGAGGACGAGCATCACGAGCTGTAAGCTGACCTTCAGGTTACATACAAACACACATCAGACCTCCTCTGTTAGCAGAACATCCTGAACACTCTTAAATAATGGTTTCATTTTTAAAGCACAAGACGTCCCAGCTTTTCATGACTGTGGTACTGTTTTTTATTATTAAATGTATTAGAAGTACTCATGTCTATGATAAAATAGGAATATTCATCCATACAGCCACTTATCCAAGTCTGGGTCGCAGAAACCACCCACGCTTCCCTCTCCAAGCCATGTTTTCCAGCTCTTCCAGGGGATACCTCGGCATTCCCAAGCTGAGCTGAGAGATGTAATCTCTCTGGGTCTCCTTCTGGTAGCACATGTCCGAACCACCTCGGCTGTGTCCTTTCAGTGTGGAGGAGCAGCAGCTCTACTCTGAGCCCCCTCTGAATGACTGAGCTCCTCAGCCTGTCTCTAAGCCCAGACACCCTTCAGAGGAAACTCATTTCTGCTGCTTTTATCCATAATCTCATTCTTTCAGCTGCTACCTAAAGCTCGTGGTCATAGGCGTGGGTACGAATGTGGACTGACCGGTAAATCAGACAGCTTTGCTTTCACAACCATCTCTCGCTTCATCACAACAAACCACGCCACTGAGAATGCAGGCGGCACTTTGATCTTCTGGTCAAAATGTATCAAGTTTTGAAAGCGGAAAACACTGAACGCGATCTCTTTCCTCCTCCAGCTCCCTCAGTCAGCAGCCTGTCCTCGTTTGTGATGCTCCCTCTCCCTGAGGACGAGGTCACTGTCCAGCTCCAGAAACTGGTGGATCAGTGTCGCCATGGCAACAACTACTGCAAACAAGTCCTCAGTCTCTATCAGCTCTCCAAGGTACACGACCTCCTCCATCCGTTAAATGAACTCATAAAATTCCTGTGTAATTGTCTGCTTGTACGGGATCATTTTTCTCCATAAAGCTGTATAAAAACAAGTCTTTCAAGAATTTTTTAAAAAAAATTTATCATTTTGTGAGTTACTGCAGTGTCCGGCTATAAACGAGAAGAAGCAGGAAAATGTTTTGAGTTAATCTGTCCTCCTCAGGAGCTGCAGTGCTCCTTCAGCGGCATCTGCATGGAGGCACCCTGCACGGTGCTGGAGAAGCTGCTGCTGTCCGAGCAGCCGGAGCGCTTCAGGAAAGCTCGGGCCTTCATCAGAGCTCAGGCTCTCTCTGCGGACGCTGTGGCTGACCTCATCTCCTCCGCTGTGGTTCAGGCGCTGCTGGCCTCCACCCAGGAGCTGCAGCATGGTGAGAACTCGATCACATGTTTCACGTTTAAAAAGAAAATCTTCCAGTGTGAGGCCTCAGTGCTCACAAAATGCGTGTGTGTGGTAGTGATGGAGAAGCACATATACAGGCCGCTGGAGGGCAGGGATGCGCTGGTGCAACTGATCAAACTGTGTGACGACCCGAACATGGTGGGACTCAAACTGTTGGAAAACCTCAACACTGTTCCACTGAGAGACCTGAACTGCAGTATGACACACACACACATACACACACACACACACACACACACACATTAGCAGACAATATATATAGTGCAGTGCCGTTCACACAGGCAGTTTTACACTGCGTATATCATTGTAAAACACACATGTAGAAGCACGTAGTTGTGCACACAGTCTCACACACACAGCAGTTACACGTCAGTCATTCAGGTGAGAGGTAGAGCCTTCATGATAAATGCTCATCAACTTTGATAAATTTCTTAAAGCTGCAGCCCAGCGGTGGCACTGAGAGGCTCAGCTTCTTATTTCAGGACGTCTGAAGGTCCTTTCTTGTCTCCTGCAGTCGTAGAGCTGCTGATCGTGGCTCACAGCTGTTTCAGTCTCACCTGCAACATGGAAGGGATCGTGAGAGTGCTCCAAGCCGCCCGTCACCTCAGCCACACCTACCTGGCTCCAGGAGAGCACTACAGCCTGCTGGTGAGCCCCAAAATCCCAGATCCACAAGCTGCAATTATCCGTCTACTGCCGGATTCTCCTTGATCACCAAAGTCTGCGAAGTCCTTCTAATAAGTGC
The DNA here is from genome assembly GCA_024447675.2 of Pterophyllum scalare. Classification (NCBI taxonomy): domain Eukaryota; kingdom Metazoa; phylum Chordata; class Actinopteri; order Cichliformes; family Cichlidae; genus Pterophyllum; species Pterophyllum scalare. Next base: position 18,965 of record JAMQGT020005498.1, read on the forward strand.
AAAATGTTCAGGAAAATCTTGAACTTTGGATGTTTGATTGCACTTCTTTCTTTTATGCAGCTACACGAGTTAATCAGCTTAAAGCATCTACTCACTTATTTCAAAGTTGGATTCCAGGACGCACGCATAAAACTTTTCATCTAACTTTGAAAAGCAGCAGAAGTTTCCCGTGTGTCGCGTTTGACCTCAAAAACATGTCGGAAAGTGTCCTGGACTTTCCTCCGTACAGGAAGCTGGAATCAGTCCAGTCAGTGTGCTCCTAGTAATTAAAATCAAATGTCTATAATGAGTATGTGTGTGTGCAGGTGCGTCTGCTGACGGGGATCGGCAGGTATAACGAGATGACATACATCTTCGACCTGCTGCATCAGAACCACTGCTTCGAGATGCTGCTGAGGAAGAAGATGGACACGGACAGAGGACAGGTCAAACACACACACACTAATCTGTAATATGTTAGAATCTGCACTTTTTCAGATATTTTGCTGAGGAATGAGAGATTAAAAACTGTAATTATTCATTACAGTGGATCAAAGTGATTCCTGCGATCGCAGCACGTGTGAGAGAGAAACAGGGAAAATGGCAGACTGCAGTCAGCTGTTCCTAATATTTACTAAATGATTCATAAAACAATGAAATATAGATTTGATCGGTTTGGTGGGGATGGGATCATAGGACCGCTTTTCAACTGGTGAATAACTTTTGCACAAATATGAACTGACTGTCTCCCGGGTTAATACCCTCCTATCATAACTCAGCCTAATAGGAATGCAGCATATTCAAATTCCATATTTTATCCCAGAACCTACGAGTATGTAGCTCTGCATATGAAGCTATGTAAACTTAGGATAACCACGCATGAAGCCGACCTTCACAGCAGTCCTTCCCTCCTGCTGCAGAGCTCCAGCCTGAAGTCGGCTCTGCTGGATTACATAAAGCGCTGCCTTCCCGCAGACAGCGAGAAGTACAACATGGTGGCGCTGTGCTTCAGCATGAGGAGGGAGATTGGTGAAAACCACGAAATGGCAGCCAGGACGCAGCTGAAGATGATCGAGTCTCAGGCCTGGGGTGAGCCAAGAGCACAGAAGCTTCACCAAAACCTTCAGAGATGCGTTCCTTTCTCTGGTCCCAGTTTCACTTCCTGTTTTCCTGATGTTTCTCTGAACAGTCGTCACTCCGGAGCTGAAGAGTTCCTTGGTCAAAGTGCTGGGACTGCTGAAGGATGCTGCAGAGAGCTTCTCAAAGGTACTCGAGCTCCTCTCTGTGTTCTCCTGGTCCCGTCTTTAACAACCTGAAGAGAGAGGATTTCACTGTGTGTGTGTGTGTGTGTGTGTGTGTGTGTGTGTGTGTGTGTGTGTGTGTGTGTGTGTGTGTGTGTGTGTGTGCGCGCACTGACTATCAGGATTCATGCGTGCGTCAGGCGACTCGCTGCGTTCGGACAGCTAAGCTGGTTGCTCTTCAGCTCCACTTCCTGAACCAGGGCTCAGATCTGCGCATCATCAACCTGCGACCTGCAGAGCTGCTGCACGCCGTCATGACTCTGCCGCGATGCTACCAGGTGGGTTTCTGTTACAGGTTAACCTTCCTTCCTAACTGCCATTAAGGTGCGCTAACCTTAATTATCAGTTCTTGAGGCTGATTCGTTGGCCTCAGCGTGAAGGTCTGAGCTCCTACCATGAACACGTGAGCATCAGAATTGAACCACAGAGCTTTTTCTGTTCCACCGGGTGATCATTTGGAGAGGAGCTGACAGCAGGATGCACTGTGGGAAGGCGAGCCGGCAGAGGCGGTGTGACGCTCTGATGTTCTGCTGAGAACATCTGGGTCACACACTGCTGCAGACCGAGCTGCTCCCTGATGGCCGTGGCCTCTTTCAGCAGGATGATGATCAGGAGCGCTTTTAAACACCTGAAGAAGAGTTCAAGGTGTCGACTCAGTTTCCAAACTCCCCAGATCTGGTCTGGAGGTTCTACCTCAGCTACCAGGACCGAAACAATATTCAGGAGGCAGTTTCAGTGTTGTGGCTGATCTGCATGCAACAAACTGCACAACTGTCAGTGTGAAGCCCACACACCTTCTCAAAGATGGGCGTAGCTACTGGAACGTCACTGACCTCCAGGTGCCTCCTGTCTCTCAGGTGTTCGTGGTGTCAGAGGCGTACAGCTACAATCCAGACTGGGCTGAGATTCTGTACCAGAAGGTGATCCTGAACGGAGACTTTGGATACCTGGAGGAGCTCAGACGCCACCGCCCGCTCACCTCCACCCTGTTTGAGGACATTTTCAAAAAGTAAGACTGGACTCCATATAAGAAAAAAAGACCTGAAACCACCTGAAAGTTTGACATGGTCTCACCTGTGTGTGTGTGTGTGTGTGTGTGTCTGTGCGATCATTTCAGGCTGGACAGCGCTCCCAGCAGTGTGACCTCCAATGTGAAGCACCTGCTGTCTTACTGTGATGATGTGTACAGCCGCTACAGGCTGGCATACCAGCAGAATCTGCACGACGTCACCAAGATGCTGCTGCAGGACACCAAGACCTCCAGCTACCTGAACGACAGGCTGGCCAGCTGATCGGTTACCTGACCGCACGTCTTCATGATCAATAACCTCCGATGGCAGGAAACACTGTGAACGTACAGAACTTGTTTATATCAAGGGGAAAAAGACCTTGTGTCTTCCTAACCTGAGGGATGTCTTGTTCACTGGGTGAGAAGGATTTATGTCTGATGTGACCAACAGTTTTCAGGCTCACACACTGCAGTTTAAAAGCTTATCAGTGGCCAAATAAGCACAAAATCACAAAATCATGAAAATTTATATTAAAAATGCTCTTTAAACCATTTTATTGTTTTGGTTTGCTTTTCCCTCAGCTTCTGTGACACCAATATATCAGTAACATCCAAATAGAATCCCAGAATCTCACTCAGCAAAACTGAAGCTCCGCCTTCTTGGACGGTCTGTTAGTCCCATGAAGCCACAGCAGCCATATTATTAGTCAGATAATCACATTAAAAA